>JAVIWC010000502.1:0-192926 GCA_031894815.1 Creontiades dilutus | reverse complement strand
TGCATATTCTACCAGATAGTCAAGCGTCCATTAAGGAGCTGGCCTCTTTTACAATTTCCTCAAGGCTGATGTGGGAGTGCTTGGCTAACGTCAAGACCCTCGCCAGTAACAATAAGGTTACATTGGTGAGGTGCCCTGGACAAAGAAAAAAGTTATCCACTAGGTTCTACGAGCAATGTTATACCTGTGCTGGGGGAGTCTGATGGAAACGTCACTCCAGAATTCACATTTGAGTTCATTGTGGATATTTCAGGTGAAGGTATTCTCAAATGCTGAGCGTTTCGTTATGTCCTAAAAAAAAATATCAAGTCCAGTTAAGCTTATAAGTTAGAGGAGCCTTAAGGTAGAAGTTCACGTCTGTTATTATCTGGGTCGGCTGCTGATAGAAGCACCTGACAAATCGTAAGGGTTTGAGCACCTGCTCCAATGTTCACACAACTGCATGAATTGAGACAGGACATACAAATATGATCAACTGATCAATCCAAATTTCTATTTTGTTTGAGAACCGATTTAAGTGCTCTACGCATATCTCCTGAAATTCAATGATCGCTCTATCACCTGTGAAACACGCACACTCCAAAGCTTAGTAGAAATTCAAATCATGAATCATTGAATAATAAACCCCAGTGAAAGAATTTGCAGCGTTTTCTTGTACAGTGTACCTACCGTATAATACTACAAGTATGCACACAGGAGCGAGATGAAGAGAAAAATACGGGCATAAATTTGAGATATTCGGACGTCGAAAATCACTCGCATGTTTCTGGTACGATCCTGCCAGACATCTTGCATGTTTCTGACATTGGGCAGAAATCCCTGTGCTGTATTTGAGGCACTCATAACTTCTGCCAATCGCTAAAAACCTCACAGTTGCCACTAATCGCTCTACTGACGGGATGCTAGCCCTGATGTTGGTATCTTCCTTCTGTAAATGGGGCCTTAAAAGTTCTAGCAGACGTTGAAAACTAGCCACGTCCATCCGAAGATAATTTTTGAAATCGCGGGGTTCAAAAAGTGATGATTCCTTCAGCAATTTCATGTCACTGAACTCTCGATCACGAAGCGACCTCTTCATCCAAACTGTTCTTTTTTTCTCTCCCATGAAAAACTGTTAACACCAACAACCGTACCTACCAGTAAACGCTAACACTTTCTTGAGATACATCTTCAATACTGCGGGGTAGGGCGACGGGCGATGTCCCCCCACAGGACATCAAACCCAACAGGAAAAACCACATACACGTACACTCTTTCCCGTCGGCTATGAATCCAGTGAACAATCCTGACGGATTGCTATTTTTCGTTAGTGGCTTCGACATGATTACGAATCCTGACGAGATGGAACGACGCGATTACCTGACAGGAATGACGGCAGGAAAGTCTTGCCGTAAGTGGAGACGAGAGGATTGTGAATCCTGTCATCTTTCCTGAAGGATTTTACAAACAGGAAAGAACGTCGGGAAAGAATGCTCGTCTATGGCGGGTTATTGTATCGGTATTTAATTGTAAATTTTATTTGATATATATCATTCGATATCGATATTTTCTTTCGATATCCCAGCGCTAGTGTCATTGAACACCTGATCTAACTAATGAATGGGTGGGAAAAACAAGCCCCCTGGACCCCCTTTTGCTTTTATTTAGAGACTACTGCCACAAGTATAGGAACGTAGAATACGCTTTAGCCTCGATTGAATGCTGAACGTTCAACGATGATCATCGAACGTTCATTGTCGAACCGAAAGACGATTCGCGAACGACTGAAACTCCGATTTACATAAATAAAATGACTCACTTCAAACGGGTTTGTCGCAACTACTACACATGGATGTAAATATTCTTATGTTTATTGGTCTCGTGTCACCGTTTTCGTTCCTGGATACCATACCCTTTTTCGTTCCTGGATACCGTACCCTTTTTCGTAAGGGTTTGTCGCAACTACTACACATGGACATAAATATTCTTATGTTTATTTGTCTCGCGTCACCGTTTTCGTTCCTGGATACCATACCCTTTTTCGTTCCACTCCCTTGACACTTTTCGGCAAGTTAGCCCATGGCTAAAGCGTATTCTACGCTAATATTGGGGTAAAGCCATAATATTGGGTACTAGCCCGTAGTCACCCTATCTTTCAATCTTTCAAGTGTAAATATGAAGAGTGGATTTGGTCGTTGCTTACCTCTACCAGTGAGAGAGATCAATATATTGATGGGCAGCAATAGTCCTCAAGTTTGAACGAAAAACTATACAAGGTAGGAAAGTATATAAATCAGTCACAAACAACTTGGACTGTTAACGCATAGGGATGGGTATCGATACCCGATATTTAAAAAAAATCGATATTTTACCGTTGAGTATCGATACGGGGCCCTTCGATAATATCGAGTATCGATACATTCAATTCCAATATTTCGAAATATCGGAAAATGTTTTCTCACTAGCTTAAAAAAATTGATTTTAATATTGAGTTGATTTTCTTACTAGTCAAAAAACTCACCAACCTATCTTTGGAAACTTGTAATGGAATCTGGAATGTTAAAGAATGGTGGCTTTAATACTAGAAGGAAAACAGGAGAAGAAGAAGTATTAGGAAGCAGCAGTAGGAGGCTATATTACTGATATAGGACCCACTGTTACTGTTACCTGACCTCTCACAGGTTCAAAAAATCAAAACAAAGATTATCTTCGGTTGTGTTTAGGTAGATACGATTAGGTTTTTTGCTGTTTAATTTTGAAAATTGATGTTGGAAACGATACTCGATATGTATAAATATCGATACTTTGCTTGACCGATATTTGGAGTATCGATACCAACCTTCCGATACAGTATCGGTCCAAAATATCGATACTTGTTCAACGATACCCATCCCTACAACTTGGACTGTTAACGCAACGGAAGATTCAGGAACATTGAGAAGGAATGCGTCTTATCCACGTACAAGGTTCTAGACTTGATTCCATGATGACCTACTCATGGAGTAATACATTGCGTCGAAGCACAGTCGCCTATTTTCCCGATTTAGGAGGAGAAATTTATATTGATCAGAATACGTCTGCACGTACCTAATTGGTCTAAGATGTTTCCTTGTGACTTTTGGCAAAAACACTATCAGAAAATGATTGTTTCTACATTCGAGGTTTTTTTTAAACAATTGTTTTTAGCCGAAACCAGCCTTCCAGTCACATTTGGAGGCGTTTGAAGTCGGCGCGAATCGCCAGCAAATCGCTGCGTTTCCCGCTTCTTATTTCTCCTTCCTTTCCTCTTCTCTTGTGCTGGAATCTCACTTCGGATCTCTACGCGTACATGGCCGCACCTTCGCTTCCACACTTGCCCTTTATGCTATACTAGTTTAATGGCCCTGCTACGCAGGTTAAAAAGAAATAGGTGAATAACACAATGTTTTTTTTCGTGATTTATCAATTGCGACTGAAAAATCAAATACATTTCATCTAGCAATTTTACATATCAATAAAGGTACACTCCAAGAGGGTAGGTTTACAGCAAAATCTAGCCCTTTATTATATAGCTCAATTAATTAGCACTGAGTTCGAATGCACTTCTATTCACGCAGCACAACTAAATCCAGTGGTTTGTTTCGCTTGAGACGTCGGATTTCACCTTCGTTGTCCAAAACGTAGAGCATCTCCGGGTTCACGTGTTTGTGGAGGCGATGTTCATGCTTCCTTGCGTATTTTGCAATAATTTCATAGACTGTCTCCATCCTCAAATCTCGATGAATATCATCGTTTCGCATGTACCAAGGGGCTCCAACTATACTTCTCAGTATTTTATTCTGAAAGGTTTGGATTTTCTTAATATTTGATTTCTTGGCACAGCCCCAGATCTGTATCCCATAGGTCCAAATAGGGCGTAGGATCTGCTTATATATAAGCAGTTTGTTGTGAAGAGAGAGATGGGAATTCCTTCCCATTAGCCAATACATCCTTCTGTACTTGATTTTAAGTTCTTCTTTCTTCTTTTCTATGTGTTTATTCCAGTTTAATTTGGAGTCAAGTGTCAAACCCAAGTATTTAACTGCTTCAGTATGCGGTATTTTATTCGAATTGATCTCAACATCCAAGATTGGGACTTTTCGGTTAGTGAAGTTGATGTGGGCTGATTTTGATTCGTTCAGCTTCATTCTCCACATTTCCATTTAGAAACCTCAGTAGTAGACGTCTGTAGTTTGCGTGTTGCAGCTTCTATATCATCTCCAACAGAGAGGATAGCCGTATCATCTGCAAAGGTGGCAACAGTTGTGCCTTCTTGTTGGGGTAAGTCCCGTGTGTACAGGAGGTAGAGTACTAAACAACACAATGAGGGAGTATAATAACAATATTAAAAGTCAAAAAATCGTATATCCCAAATCCCCGAGGAGAGGACCACGTCGCTTGCCCTGGGAGACGCTTCCCCCCGCTGGGGCTCTCCTTCCTTCACTGGCGGGGTCGGGGGAGGGGGAGCAGGTCGGTTGCCCTGGGAGACGGGGGCGAGAATTCCACCCGCCCAGCGTTACCACCCCCTGAAACGTCGATATACTCTGATAAGCTGGTTTTTATATAGTGTGATTGTTGTGCGTTTTCTAAAGGCATAAGTTCTTTTTTTTTTCACCAGATCATCGTTTTGGATGCGCGAGAGTATCTTTTCCGACTTCGGCGAAGAGGATTTTGCTACATCGACGGGGGCCCCTTCAACTCCGGCGACATCGAGCACGTGAGTCAGCACACTTTCCTTTACCTGATACCTATCTTTAAATATCTTTTCTGATTCCTCTGGATAATTTCAGCGTTCTCCATTTGCGGTTGGAGGGCTGGTCATCATACTGTTCGGCTTTATCGGAAAAGTCGGATAGTTGGCATAGGTACGGGACGTATCCCACCTTGGTTAAACCATCGATCCATTTATCTCTGAGAAATTATTTGGCCTTAAGATCAGATTCCTTATATACAGTCCAGTAAGGGGGGTACGGAATACTTCCTCTAACAACAATATTCCATCTCTATTCTATTTTAATCGTCAATAAATTGAATTGTATTCGTTTATTTTTTGTAATTTATGAAAATAGGTTTGTACAGTTCTTATCAGGAAAATTGTTAATGGGAATCTGTAACAATTGTATTACCTTTGTACAAAGTAAATACGAAAATCATTATTACGAAGTACTTTATACAAAGTCTCAGCCATAACAATACATAACAGTTGAAGTATTCTGATAACCATTAAAGAACGCTGCCAATTCTTTCACCGTGGTTTATTATTCAATTGGCTTGCGTTCATGATTTGAATTTCTACTAAGCTTTGGAGTTTGCGTGTTTCACAGGTGAAAGTACCAGATATCTCAAACGAACGGATGATGTTCTGTTCCATTAACACAGCAAAAATTGCTTAGTCATGCAGTTTTTTCCACAATTGTACAGCTTGAAGGTCTGGAATCCGTCGGAATCACTAAAATAATAATCTTAGAAAAAAAAATAAATTAATTAAAAAAAAAAATAATAATGAAAAAAACCAGCAGGCCGATAATTGAGTTAAGAACAACAGATATTTGAGACACTTTTTTGAAAATTACGCTCACTGGGTGATGGCGGATCAGGCTGAACCTAGATCCAAGTGACTCAGCACACAAGAAAGTATGTTTAATGACACCTAACTTGGCTATTTAAAAAAAATACCCTATTTCCGTTTTTCACACTTTTTTAAATTTAGCACACTCGATGGCAATGGATCGGAATGAAGATGGTTTCATTCGACTCAGCACCCGAAAAACCATGTTTCACGAAACCCCACATGGCCACCTTGCCAAAAAATGAATTTTAGGGCATTTTTTAACCATTAAATTGTAAATTTGGACCACGAATTCCCGGTCAATTGGACTGGCCAACCAACCTCACCTGTTGATTGCTGACACCGATTTTTTGGCGCAAGAACGAAATTTTTGAAGTGATAAATAGAGCGTGTCGGGGGTTTTTTCCGTTTTTAGGCCATTTCCAACCACTGTGCGGCGGCCCCCAGGATGGAAATCGGGCCCGGGACTTGGGAGGCTAAGCCCCGTTCAGCGCCCCGGGACCCCTCGCCCCTCCCCCGGCTCACGGCTTCGCCCGACGGCCTCCCACCTCCGCCGTCCAGCCGATAAGACGGGCCCCGTCGTTTTCCCCAGTGTGATCGCCGCCCGGGCCTTGCGGGCATCGCGGCTTCGCCAGTCGCACCTCAGCTCCCGACTCCGTCACGACTTAGTTCAATCCGCCGCGTCGGTCACCCCCACGAACGCGGCCGCTCTCGTTCGTTCACGCGAACGACACCCTCGTGTCCCCCCGCGTTTGTTTACTTCCTACAACCCCGCGAGCTCGTTCACCCTCATTGGTTGGGAATTTTGATTGTTTGTGACGCGTCTTCATTTCAGTGATGAAACCAACACCGCCGCCGCCAAACCCGATCATCACGATAACTTCCAGGTACCAAAACATATACTACTTCCAGGTATATCTACCGAGCCATATTCTCATCTATGGGTCATTTCAAAATCATGGATTATTTTAAGCACCAATTTTCTGGCCCAAAATTTGTCTGAATTTTTGTTTTTGTCATAGAAATGTCTTTTGGCTGGGGGTCAAGGACTCACTTTTTTTTTCTACAGAAAAAATGCAAAGCTTTAGATGCATTTTTAGATGATTGTTAACTCGAAAAGTGAAGGCTAGGTAGAAATCAATGAGGTTTAATGAGGTTCATTTTTCTATAAAATAAACCATTTTCTATTGATAGTGATAGTTGATAGTGATCCAGCTATCTCTACAACCAGAAAAAAACGCTGCAAATTCTTTCACTGGGGTATATTATTCAATTTCATTCATTTGGCTTGCATTCATGATTTGAATTTCTACTAAGCTTTGTAGCGTGCGTGTTTCACAGGTGATGGAGCGATTATTGCATTTCAGGAGGCACACAAATATGATCAACTGACCAATCCAAATAGGTATTTTGGTTGAGAACCGATTTAAGTGCTCAATAAAGCAAATACAATAAAGCAAACTTTAAAACTTAAAAAAAAGAGCTAAATGTTAAATAGTATTTTATATTACTTAGAATGGAAAACATACATTTTTTCAAGGGAAGCACCTCTATCTAGTAACAGCATTTTCACACAAATCATAGGAATGGTTAACTCGTTGGTTAAATTTTGTTTAAAGTATTTTACTAGCCAATGGTTTTAATTGTTAAAGCTTTCGACTTAGAAAAAAATGAAATGTGAAAATTGAAACATGTGAGTAGTGTTATTTTTTTCGATCGGAAAAGTTTTTGCTCAAGAACCAAGAATGGTCTTCGCTTTTCATTTTTGGTTATGAGTTTGTTTTATTTTTCTGCAAGGGCTACTCATCTATCTGCTGCCATTCTCAACGTTAAAGCACTTCACCATGTTCTTCCTGTAACTTTCTTCCACATTCCAGTCAATTATCAATGTTTCCTATTTTTCCTAGTCGGCCTTTTTTTGGCGCTGTGCTAACAAAAATTGCCTGCCTTCTTCTATAATGATCATTTCCAGAGTATCATTCATCAAGGTTACGTCTAAGTCTCCCCTTAAACTGTCTGATATTTTGGCTTAATTTTCACCATTTTCCTTTAGAGTTCTCCATTCTTTAAACATTTTTTCAAGGTTTTCTACATGTTTGCCAACGGTATTTCTTCTTAGCACTACGGTTGTGGAACTACTTGGTTTGACCATATTTAACTATAACAAAACGTGATGAAATTGATGATGAAGTTTCCGCGGTTTGTTGCACAGGAATGAAAATCGGTTGAAAATTAGACACACACAGACACTCACATATACAGGGTGTCCCAGGAGTCATGCACCCGACTCCTACGTGTTCTACCACTCATTTCCGACCAAAAATGCCACCTAGCAATTTTTTGCCAGAGGCCTCGTTTCTGAGCTATTCGCAATTTAAGATTTTTTTTCGTGTGTTCGATCTTATGTCATTGAAACTGTCATACATCCCTCAATTTTGAAGATAGCTCAAATTTGATGACACCGTCGGAAAGAGCGTTAAATTTTCTATCTATTTGATGTTAGAAAAAGTATTTGAAATTGCATTGAAGATGTGCGATTGCTGCTCGAAATGGCAGTTTTGTCAAAATCTTAAAATCGCCTGTTTTTCATCTCGCCTAGAAACCCCATGAATGCTTGACGCAGAACTGTGCAGGCCTGTAAAACGTGCGCCAAAATGTCAGCTTTCCAACGGTGTAGTCGTTTTTGTTTTCAAAAAAATTTTTAGTTAAGGAAATGGTGTGTTCAGTGGCAGAAAAACGTTTGTTTTCTGTTAAAATTGAGGTTTTTCCAAAAGTCTCGAAGATGAATTTTAATTCATCGCAGTCGGAAATGAGTTGTAGAACACGTAGGAGTCGGATTGTGCATAAGTCCTGGGACACCCTGTATCACTAAAAAAGACCTAATGTTTGAAAATTGGGAAAGCTACGGAGGAGGCATTGTCTCGGTCAGGGGCACGGATATGCAATGACCCGCACGACCCTCCGGTCTTGAAGGAGGGGTTGGTTTGTGCGCCGTGTATTATCAACCCCAATCTGTTTTGGCAGTAGCATTGGGAGTTGCAATGTTGATAATTTGTTGTTTCTGACCAAATTCAGTTTTAGTAAAATGTTTATTGACTCGAACACGTTATCCAGTTGTTGGACAATGGCAAGGTATTGGGAGTTTAAATCGAGTTCATATAAAGAGTTAGAGTTTGAACAAGATTGTTAAGATATAAATCAAAAAATAAATATTTAAAAATGAAAATGAATTTAATGAATAAAAACGTTCGTTTGTGAACAGCGTCTACGGCATCCTTAAGATGTCCGGCCAAAGTCATGCAATCGCACATCTTCAATGCAATTTCAAAAAAGTTTTCTGACAATAAATAGATAGAAAATTTAACGCTCTTTGACGGTGTCATCAAATTTGAGCTATCTTCAAAATTGAGGGATTTATGACAGTTTCAATGACGTAAGATCGAAAACACGAAAAAAATCTTAAATTGCGAATAGCTCAGAAACGAGGCCCCTGGCGAAAAATTGCTAAGTGGCATTTTTGGTCGGAAATGAGTTGAAGAACACGTAGGAGTCGGATTGTGCATAACTCCTGGGACACCCTGTATATAGAGATATTTATAAATATGACGTATGAAGAAGAAAGATTATAGTTGAGATTTCGGCGAATTGCCTTTTTCAAAAATGAGAGGAGATACAAGAATGAATACAACGGGTTGTTAATAACAACTTGTTATCTTGGGATTGGTCGCTTGATTTCGATGACGATTTTCATAAACAACCGGCACAGCATCAACATTTCCTTGTTACAGCCGTCATTTCCACATTTTTCAATTTTATTAGCTCAAATTATGACGGATTATGCGGATAAGCGGATAAGGTTTTCGAGGTCCCTTAGGAATTTCATCTCAATATAATTAGTGGTGTGCTTAGCGCATGTGCTAACGTGAAATTCTTGAAACCTGTATAACTTTCAAAATTTTGATTCAATTTAACTCATATGATAAGCGATTATACACACAACGCCTCTCAGAGTCGTGAGGGATTAACGTTGTTTCAACTGAAGATTTCTTTATATTCTATTTTATAATGGTGTCACTTTGATTGTAACGAGGAAGCTGCTGTGCCATCTCCTTGGCAGTGTATTTTCTCCTTGCCTCATTAATTTAGATTGAGCCCAGGCGGTTTGTTGGTACCGAAAAACCGTAAGTGAAGGGTAATTAAACCTTTAGCAAACTGAATTAAACTTTTAGCTAGCTGAATTAAACTTTTAGCGAACTGAATTAATCTTTTCGCTATTGGAATTAATGGAGTGGATATGGCAGGAAACAACGGCGAATTGTTTCTTAGCGCAGCTCTCTCCAAACTAAATTTTCTGCAGTTCCCTGCTCCTACGAAAACTCCTGCAGTCTTCAATTTCCCGGGGGAAGGCCACCTTGAGCCAGGTGGAGGGGACACTGGACGCCCGCTTCCTTTCCATGGACCCGACAAAACCCATCAATCACCTGCGGCATGGTGCGGAAAATTTTTACGTCGTAACACTCATCAAATGAGGGTTGATGGGTCTGAGAGTGGATGACTGCAGCAAGCTGCCTGGTCTAGGTTACTGAGGCCCTATGTTTGTTTATGCGAAGGTTGAGAGGCGTCGTGGCTTTCCCAATATCAAAGGCTCCTGGGGTCGAACATTTTCTGCAGATGAGCTGACAAACACACATCCGAGATCGGCACTCTGCTAAACCCCGGCACTTTTATGAGTGATTGGAGTTCGAGGAGGAGAAAGTAGAGCTCTCAACTACCAGAGATCTTAGGATGGTCTGAAACGGATTGTGGGCACCCCAGTGGGACAATTCTTATAGGCTCCCCTCTGTTGACGTAGTCTTGCATTAGAGGGACAT
This sequence comes from Creontiades dilutus, assembly GCA_031894815.1. Classification (NCBI taxonomy): domain Eukaryota; kingdom Metazoa; phylum Arthropoda; class Insecta; order Hemiptera; family Miridae; genus Creontiades; species Creontiades dilutus. The sequence goes on along the minus strand of JAVIWC010000502.1, from coordinate 182,489 downwards.
CCTAAAAACGCTGAAAATTATAACTGTGAAGGTTAGTAACTAACCTAATAACTGTTATTTCTATTTTAGAATAACACTTTTATATTTCTGTATCGTTACTTTACATCGATCAGGAACGAAATCAGTCACACGGCCCTTCAGCTGATAACTGAACTCCACACCTTGTAATTGACTTTTGGCTGTACGATGAGCCCGTCTTAAACATAATTCCGTGAACACCCACCAACCTTTACTAGTCCTGCATGTCAGATCAAGGGTCATTCAATCTAGATAAGAAATAGAAGCTTCAAGTGGTGAGCCCAAGAGCTATTTTATGTCCTTGTTGCTTGTTTGAAGACCCTTGTGGCCAATTTAACTCCCAATCGATCGACTTCCTAATAAAAAATATCTAGTTGAAACGAGTAAAGTTGAATATCTACGAGAAAAACAGATTTTGAGTGAAAAAAGATGAATATCACTAAAAAAAGCATTCTTCCTTTGAAAAATTCGCAAACATCCATTCATGCTGCGTCGTAAGTGAAATTCGTTGCAGAGTCAATTTGATTTTCGCGATGAAGCGCATTTTTTTTTACAAAATCTGTTTCCATTACAATTTGTTTCACTTTGCACGCAATCGTTAGCCGTTGTTCAGCTATTATTCCAAGTCCTGCCATTATATATCCATATAATTATTATAATGAGTAAGTAGGTAGTCGGACTGTATTATAGATGATTAGTTTAATGTAGAAACGAGGTCTCGGAGAAAACATTACGAAAACTCAACATATTTCCAAGCCGTTAGATACGGGCATAATCAATAAGGAACTCCCTATATTTATCGAATTACGCGCCCATGGAACGTTTCACGGGAAGTGATGTTTGTTTTAAGTTTTCTTGGGAGAAAAACTCTTCAATTTCACGGTGTTACTGGCCGCAGTTACCCAACCCATTATGAGGAACATGTACCCACCTACCTCATTTGAATATCTTTCCGTTGCACAAGCCCATAACGCAGGCCTCACCGCCTAATTACGGGTTGATCCCCAGGAAGTTGACAAATGCACTGATGGCTGCCCCTGATTCCCGCCCTCTGATTTCTACCTGAAGATTGTCCCGAGATCCAGTGATGAAAGCGACTTTCTGGAAAAAACAGGCCGATCAATCAGTTCGATTGTTGAGCTTTTAATAACCTTTGGTGATTAGGATTTTTCCTAGTTTTCCTCAATGGGCTACAAGCGATTTGTTCATATTTCTGGTTTATGGTGTTATTGAACCTTTGTAATCGATCAATAATTGTTTAACCCCTTTGCTCAAAAGTTATTCGTTTGCGAATCTAAATGGGTAGAGAGCTACTTTAGCATCCAAAGATCATGTAACATACGTGTAGTATGTTACTGCATATCGCATTTATGAAGGCTCTCCATTCTGTGGAGAGCGATGCATCAGACACAACTGTAGCAGCCACACTCACAGAAGCTGAAAGGCCTGTAGCATTCTTTTCAAGTACCCTGGACAAATCTGAGTAGCACTTCTCTTCAGTGGACACATAGGCTTATGCTATTATAGAAGCTGTTCGTCATTGGCGCCTTTTTCTCCTTGGTCGTCATTTTTGCTTGACAACAGACTAACGGTTTGTTTTCAATGTTCGGCACTTAGCATACCGGCAAATTACAGAACGAAAAGATTACGCAATGGAATCTGGATTGTCCAGATCTCTCCTGTTATTCCTATGACCTACAATGATAGCCACCTTCGCGAATGACACAGCCATACTCTCTACTGGACAAGAAGTTTAAGACGCAACCCAAAAACTACGAGAGGCTGCCACCAAGGTTACCAACTGGACCAAGAAATGGAGAATGAAGCTGAACGAATCCAAGTCAGTATACATTAACTTCACCAACCGAAAAATCACAGCCCCAGAACATGTGTTAAACTCGATCAAAGTCCCTTACTCTGACACTGTGAAATATCTGGGTATGACTCTCGATTCAAAATTGGTATGGAATCGTCATATCGAGAAGAAAAAGGAGGAACTGAAGATTAAATACAGGAAAATGTATTGGCTGCTGAGAGCGGATTCCCGTCTTTCACTTCACAATAAACTGCTTATCTACAAACAGATTTTGCGCCCTATTTGGACATACGGGATTCAACTGTGGGGCTGTGCCAAAAAGACTACATTAAAGAAAATACAAACTGTCAGAACAAAATCCTGAGAAGTATAGTTGGTGCCAACTGGTATATGCGAAATGATGACATTCATCGTGACCTAAGGATGGAAACAGTCAACGAAAGCATCATAAAATACGCCCAGAAGCACGGAAAACGTCTCCGCCAGACAAGAACCCCGAGATGCTCAAAGTTTTGGACAACGAAGGAGATCTGCGGCGTCTCAAGGGAAACAAGCCTTGATTGTGCTGTGCAAGTTATAGTGAAGTGTGTTACAGTTAACAGTGTGATGCTCTGAAGGGTTGGTTAGTTGAAATTCCACCCTGTACATCGTGTCCATTTATGAGATAAAATATTGCTAGATGATGTATCCTGCAATCAGTTGCAATAAATAAAATCACGAAAAAAATCCTATGACATAGTATACCGGTCAGGAAAAGAAAACTTTGATAGCAGATGCGCTTTCTAGAGTTTGTACCATGTAGTCAGGACTAGATGGTCCTGGATTTTTTCCAAGGGGACAGTGAGAACATCTTGCCCGCGCGTGTGATATTAAACTGATTTGGCTCAGGTAAAAGTTTAATGCCTGCAGTAGAGTGTCGTCCACATGTACCAATTTAAATCAATTTAAAAAAAAAACGCAAATGTTGGCACCATAAATCGTGCCATAGATCGGGAATGGTTTGACCTACGGACCTGGGGAGGGGCTCATTCGATTCCTCGAGGTATGTTCTTAAAAATAAGTACACATTTAGGCCGCCTTGACTTATTTTGAGGTTTTTAGGGATTTTACAAAACTTTGACAGCCCTTAAAGGGCACTTTAAATTGAGTGAGAGAGCTGGCTCAAGAATTGGGGCGTCGTCGGACCAAGATGGATTTTTCCTGAAAATTTCACATCTTTTGCTCCAGCCGTTTATTGCAGATTCGGGTTCTACACCCTTTGAAACGTAAAACATGAAATTTTCAGGGGGGGGGTTGGAATAGAATCCAGAGCGATTACAATGGTTTATTATTGAATTATAAACTAAAAGTATGTAACACTTTGGACGTAATACTGATGACACGAAGATGGAACAGGCTTAAAAAATAGTGCTAAAAATAAAAATAAAATGTAGCATTCCTAAAGGTGGCTCAAATGCCAAATTTTGACGTTTACTCAGTGATTGTTACCACCGATAAAATGTTTTAGAGCTAGGTAAAAGGTTTTAGAGCACAGTTGCAGATGAATATAAAAGCGTCTGATTCATCCTCTGAGCGTGGCAGAACATAATTAATGCATCCACCTCCTCGGAAGGGGCAACTAAACCATTCCATCACCTCACAAACCTTTGAAATCATTGAGACAGGAAGTTTTATGCAGCCCAGGGCTGTCGTGTTGTAATTTTCGATGAAATTTACCAACCCTTCTCCTCCGTAATTTGGTAGCAATGAGGAGCAATTATTGTCTGGCCTTGTTTATTTGCTGTTTAAAAGAGACATTTGGGTATTACGCTTCTAGATCCCTTTCTCACTTTTAACGCCAGTATTTCTAATCTCTGTTAGATCAACAGTATGTAATGAGGTTTCTCGCGAAGATCATTAACAAATATTGGAATGAATCTTAATGAACCTGCTCGAAAACATCGTTTTTCACCTGTAACCAGCTCCTGGCGTTCATTCAGAATACCTACGAAAATACCACAAAGCAACTTATAGCAGCGTTTTGGAGAAAGGAAGGTGACTATGACAACCCGAATTTAAACAGCTCACGCGGTTCGTTAATGAGAGGTTCTGACATTCAAATGAAGTCGATTTGTATTTCAAGGGGGAGAAGGGGGCTGCGGAATGAATATGCATGAGCCGCCGTGAAAACTAAACTATACGCAAAATGCTTGCGGTGCGGAAGGTGGCGAGATCCGTTCGATTTTTACATTCAAAGACCGCCCTCCGGTTGAATCCGATTACGGTGAACAATAGGCCAGACTCCGGGAGAAAAAATCTGTACCTGCCGTCGGATGGATGATTTTTCGAGTTCACACTTTCTTGTTGTCGGCTCGGCATAGATGTAGAAATGATTGAACGCACTTTAAAGTGACCTGACGAATCAATAAAAAGCAGCATTTCATTCTTTCATTTTCTAAGAAAGACATTTATCTGTTTGTCGATATATACTTTAATAACAAAGGCCAACAACAATTAACGCCGACAAATATGCGATATAGGTATTGGATTGAGATGGTTACATTTCTATAGTTCAAATCGTCCTCAATTATCCCTATTCTTACACAAGTGATGGGTTGATAGACAGTTCATCAAGACAAATTTATAGGTAAATGGTAATTTATGTTGGAGATGGGTGACACCAATAATTTATGCCACGAATTAAACTCAATACAAATATATAGTTAGTGGGGTATTGAAAGAAACTATTACAGTGAAATAGGTACATTTTTGAGAAGCCATTAGAAGTTTCTAGTAAAATTTACAGTGCATTTAAAGCACTCATTTCAAAATTCGAAGACGCATCCATTCTTGAAAAAAATCGATACTTTCATGAAAGATTATAATTTATCAATCACAAATTTTCTAATTCTAATAAGACTCATTTGAAACGCTGCAAGTGCTCTCACTTGGGTTTATTATTCAGTGATTCATGATTTGAATTTCTACTAAGCTTTGGAGTATGCGTGTTTCACAAGTGATAGGCGATTATTGAATTTCAGGAGATATGCACAGAGCAGGTAAATCTGTTCCTATTTGGATTGATCAGTTGATCATATTTGTGTGTCTCCAGAAATTCAATAATCGCTCTATCTCCTGTGAAACACGCACACTCCAAAGCTTAGTAGAAATTCAAATCATGAATCATTGAATAATAAACCCCAGTGAAAGAATTTGCAGCGTTTTTTTCAAGAGCGATTACAATGGAAAATTATTCTATTTGAAATTTTTAAATTTCGTAAGACGGAGCATGCATATCAGAATACTTCAACCCGTGTTTCGGCTATAAACCCTTTTAGGAGTTCACTCCAGTATCTACATTCACTACAATATTAGGTTACTGCGATCAAAAAAGAAAAAAAACGCTGTTGTTTTTGTTTTGATTGCAGTAACCTAGTGATGTAGTGAATGTAGATGCAAATGTTGGCACCACAAATCGGACCATACATCGGGAATGGTTTGAGCTACGGACCTGGGGAGGGGCTTATTCGATTCCTCATGGAAAGTTCTTCAAAAAAAGTCCAAATTTAGGCTGCCTTCACTTTTTTTGAGGTTTTTAAGGATTTTACAAAACTTTGACAATCCTTAAATTAAGTGAGAGAGCTGGGTAATGAATTGGGGCGTTGTCGGACCAACGTGGATTTTTCCTGAAAATTTCAGATTTTTATCTTCAGCCGTTTGGTAGAAATCGGGCGTACGGCGGACGGACGGAAAATTTTTATTTCAGATTTGGATTCTACACCCTTTGAAACGTAAACCATGAAATTTTCAGGGGTGGTTTTTTATTCAAGAGCGATTACAATGGTTTATTATTGAATAATAAACCAAAATTTCAAAGAAGTATCGATTCTTTAAAATATCGATACTTTTCAAAAAAATCGATACGATATTTTTCGATTCTTCCCAAAAAGATCGATACGATTTAAATCGATTCTTGCATCCCTTGTAGAGAGGTTGCAGCATTGTGGTTATTGTGGTTGTTGCCTATTTAGAGGATTGGCATACACGACAATAATAATAAAACCAAAATGAATTAGGATTTTTGAGTGTTATTTTCAACACGTTGCTAGACATGAGCTGTAGCATTTCCAAGTCAAATGAAAACTTTTCCATACCACAACAAACCTTTTTACCTACTTGTTTCCTATTCTACCAAGGTGGGATATACGTCGATAATCCTACGCCTAAAATTCATAGAATTTTTCCTTTTGTCAACTTCTTTCTACTATAGGTACAATTGTATCACCTGCAATTTGCACGATACCAACCTATCTAGGTACCTTAATTCACTTATTTTCTCAATAGGTTCATTTGATTTGGATGATGTGTCATTTGATATGCAAAGGTTTCATTTGGCTTGGAAATGCTATTTATCACATGAACTAACCCTTAAGGCCAAAAACGAGTTCTAATTTTGATTCAGCACACAGCAAACAAACAAAACTTTGTTGACAGAATTTAGTTGACAGTTGAAGTTGCGAGGGGCTACCGATGTACTTCGCTACCTATGTTATTACAGTTAGCGGGTTTTCTTTGAATCGTTGTGTCTAAATCCGTGTACAGTAGGACACGATAATTCCACCAAAAGCCATCGAATCTCATAGGAGGTGAAATTATGGGATAGGAAGGAAGCAATTAGGGTAAGCCCCGATATGATATCGGACTACGCGGGGCGCGGAGTCTATTGACCGATCTGACTGATTGATGGATCACGAAACCCAAATAGATCCCGATAGCCGAGTCATATCATATTGTGTGTCGGTTGTTCGTCCCACCTGCTTCAACTCGTCTCTTATCTGGATGTCGACCCCCAATCAACAACTCGTTTCCCCGGGCGGTGCGTCACGATTTTCGCTTCCCGCCCGGTTTTGCGTCATAAGTCACTCAGACCGGTGAGAAATCAGTCGAGAAAAAGACAAAAAACTGAACAAAATCTTGAGAGATGTCGTGGCGTATTGAAATATCGACCCCATTACGGTGCAGACTTTTCATGTTGGAACGCGAGATCTGTAGTGATGAGGACGAGCTATTCCGGTTACACGGTGCGGTGTATTTGTCTCCACGGTATCCAGTGCTCGTGTGCCGCTGTCATGTCGAGAGGGATCTACTACCGGTGAGTCCCACAAGAAAAACTCAAATATTCATCTTCAATTCAAGATTCATTTATTCATCTACACGAGACCACCATACGGAAATAACAATGTTTCATGATTTGATGAGCCTTTAAATTTTCATTATTGAGCACATATTGATTTATTATTATTATAGCATTTAAAATTCCCCACCAAAGAATATGTTCCGGGGAACTTGTGCTGTTTGGAGGCGTTATGTCAAATTTTAACCATTAAAACCATTAAAAAGGAAAAAGCTCCATCTTTCTTTCCACATACTGATCATATGGTTGACAACCTGTATATATGTGTGTAGTTATCCATATTTATTTAAAATCCAGGAATGGTTTCAGAATACCTCAAAGCAGATTTCGATGAAGAAATTTCAGTTTAGTTTTTATTTCAAAATTTCTAGAGCGTTTGCAATATCTTCATTTATAGAAGGTACCAACGGTTAACACACTACATACTGGGAATACCCAGGATGACTGACACCCGGCTTTTCAAGTTTGTTGAGTCTGAGTTGACAAGGGATGTTATAGGGGATGCGGAGCGTAATGCAGTGCTGGCTGGTTAGTAAGCCTTTCCCGATCATTTACCATCTTTTAGCCAAGATAAGGGTTAAAGCAGAATAAAACAGTTACATGCAGTGCCATGTAAGGGATCCACCTGTACTAAAACCGAAAATGTTGAGTTATACAGGGTGCTTGGCACTTGATGTGACAATTTTAAGTCATAATTGACAGTTTCATACTCGTACTAGTACGATATTCCTGGTGTGTGATTTAGTTTCCCGAAGCTCGAGTTCACCATCTCGCGTTATCGGCGGCAAACGTGTCAGCAGCGGTGTTGTGTCGTCACGTTCTACCCAACTCACTCGTATTATCTACCTCTGTTTAATTATTGTGTGAATCTCTCGCGTGACTTTTGATTTGTAATTGTGTAATCATTTCACATTCCAACTCACAGATATCGTGGGATTGGAGCCTTTCTACCGTGGTCGATTCTGTTACTTTTCTTCCCGTAGTTGTAGAGTTGGGCAACCAAAATTAAATGACTTCCCTTCACTCACAACCGAGGGTTGAAGGGAAACTTGGATTTCGATCAGGATAATGAACAGCCAGACGATTTTGAAGGAATTTTCTTTGAAGAAAATCTGTTGAAAATTCGTTGAAATACTACAACTTTTGAGGGCGTTAACAATTTTGATTTCTTGGTCAATTAGAAAGCTTCATTATTGAAAATAATAAATTAAAAAACTACTTGTTTGGATCAATGAAATATAGCCATTGGCAAATCCTGTTCCCTGGATGATATGCGTCAAAAGCTCGATTGAAACAGCATTCGCTAAACCCAAGACGAAACGGAAGTAGAAAAGAAAACCGCTAAAGTGTGGAATATCAGCTGGATTGGAATGGAAAACGTTATCTAAATCAAATTACGGACAACAATGAAGATGAGAGCTCATTTTAGAATTCAAGATGAATATCTTCAAGTGCAGAATATCCATCATGTATTCAATGTAGTGAATATATTTCATTTTGAGACAGTTTCAATCTTACATGATTTAGAAACGTCGTACGTGAATCTTAAATGAATATACCTATTATTACTAATAACAGTGTACGATCTCAACTAGTTGAACGAACGGAGAGGCGGTTTATTAGGTAAGATGACAAAATATGGGAACTAACTTTCGGCGATGATGAGGATGATGGTGATGGATGATGTTGTCCATTAAGTGAAGAATATTGATCCAAAGATGAGAGTAGGTGAGAGTATGTTGAAGATAATAGTGACGATGATGAATATTTTAGAAGCAACGAAGGTTGAACGCTATTAATAATACTCTATCAAAACAGAAATTTAATGAAGAAACCCAAAGTTTGTAGCAAGTCGTTTTCTTATCTGTACGTCAAATCAAAAGTCAGAAGTTTGTTTACTTGAACTTCCTGTATCCAACCAGGATACAAGGATATATAAAGGTACGGTTGGTTTCAGTCTGTTCTACATCACCTGAACTCTCATCTTATGTTTTTTGTTATACTCAGTCGAATCCACCCTGTACACGAACCCACCTAGTGATTGCTTCATTTCACTTACATGAAATGTATGTAAGCCTAGAAATAGAGTCTTGCTACAGTTCTCTACTTGTAGCTTGAAATCCTTCCTGATCTGACACCTACCTCAGTCGGTTTTTCGTCCCGAATTAATAGGTAATCCGACTCACCCATCACAGTAAAACCCCCATTAAACACGTTTTTGCCATGTTGTTGAACAGTTTTTGACCCCATAGCATCTATGCATGTAAAGCAACCGGGCTGGAAAGAATTTAGGACCAACTAGACCCTAAAGGAGTCCATGTGCGAAAGAATGGATTTTTGACATCAATTCTAAGGCGTTTAGTGGGCCATAAGGCGTTCGGCGATGGACATTGCGGATTTGGAGTCTACGCGCCTAGAAACGTAAGTTACGAAGTTCGAGGGAGTTATGGAAAATGTTTGATTTAGGATTATAAGGCTTACTATTGAAAACAAAAAACCAAAATAACTTGGACTCAAATAATCAGTATCGTCATTTTGGCCATCTGAAACAACAATTTTGGACGCTGAACCGTTAAAATGTGGGCCACAAAATCATTTGTTTTGGGCCGGAAAACAATGCGTAAACCTCTTCGCGTTACTAAGCGGACCTTTGCTGAGAGAGAAAAAAAGAGGATGAAGCAAATTCTAGATGGATAGCTTTCGATGCCGTGGAAATTAACCGAACTATCTAACCTTTTAGAGGTGGTGTTTTCTATAATACTTAAACAATGCCTGCGTTATAGAACTTGTAAGTCGGGTAAGTCGCTCATAAGCGCGATTGATTTAAAACAAGACATTGACATATGGAAACAAGGAAATTACCGCAACCATTAAATTCAATTTTGGTGCAATTAAATAAATTATAACGGGTTCATCATGCTTGTAAGCGTGTTTTATGGTCATGTTGATTTTTCAGTAATAAACCATTGTAATCGCTCTGAAAAAAAATTCCAACCTCCCCTGAAAATTTCATGGTTTACGTTTCAAAGGGTGTAGAATCCGAATCTGCAATAAAAAATTTTCCGTCCGCCGTACGCCCTTAAATTATGTACGAAAAAATCTGGTTTTCGGGGAAAAATCAAATTAAAAGCGATTGATTTAAAACAAGACATTGACGTATGAAAACAATGAAATTACCGCAACCATTAAATTCAATTTTGGTGCAATTAAATAAATTATAACGGGTTCATCATGCTTGTAAGCGTGTTTGGTCCATTGGTTTTTTATGTTCGGCGGTTGCCTGATCAGTGTTTGAATCCGAAAATGGGAGAAACCGTGATTATTTCGGTAGGTTTGTAAACGGAGATCGGTCCTTTCCCCCACAAATCAAAACGAACTGTATTTCCTGTTGGGAGTCCTGGACTCGCACTATCACTTGGGTTCTCTTTCGGTGGCACATGGCCTTTGCGACGCCGTTTTTATCCAAGACAACAAAGTGGACGAATCACGGAAGATGGATAGACGAGAACTTTACATTTAGGTAAAATGCGCTAAATGGCCAGCGAGCTTAAACTGCACCACATAGTTCCAAACATGGCATACTGCTAGTTTTAAATGGTGCCAGTTTACTTTCAGCGGTTTGCAAAAATTGTCGCGCTTTACAACGTGTATGTAAACTATAAACGTGTGTATGTAAACTATAGCGAATTACGTCAATTTATAACTTTTCCGAATCAAATTAAAGGTTTTCCGAAACAAAATTTCAAAACATAAGTTTTCTATTTCAAAGATTTTCCTCTTCAAAATGAAGATCGTTAAGGTACGTTCACTGTAGCGGGCTGAAACACTTGATGAAATCAAGACAAGGACAACCTGTCTGTCCATTGTCTATCGAGTTTTTTCTTTTTTTTAATAATGCATTTATTTAAGAAAAAATACAAAAAAAAGTACAAAAGAGTACAAAATACAAAATAGTACAAAAGAGTACAATGAAGCATTCCTATATGCGTTCACCCCTCAATAAGTAAAAAACTTGTGCTGAGGGGTGGAGTCGCTATTAGTTATTACTAGCAGTCGGTATAGTTACTACTAGTTTGATTAACCTAGCGTATTTTCGAAACCGCAAATATTGTATTAAATATTAATTACATCAAGAAATTGTATGTATTTCACTTGAAAAGTTCCTGGCAGATGTATTCTTTAATGCGTCGTTTGAAAGCTGATAAGTTATCAAGTTTCTTTAAATCATTTGGTAAACTATTGAACATTTTAATACCTATATACGAGAAGAAAGTGTGACTCTTAGTAGTAGATCTAAAAGGCTACTTCAATATAAGGTTCCCAGCGAAACAAAAAGTTTTGCTATGAACTATCCCTCGTACATGATCAGAGAGATTTTGAAATGGAAAATATTTTTTTAAATGGAAAACCTAGATTTTGAAATGGAAAACCTTTATTTCGTTTCGGAAAACCTTTTATTGGACTCGGAAAAGCTATTTGAGGGCTTTTGTACGGTGGACGGACAGTGCAGATTTTGAATTTACACAACTTGAACCTTAAAACTTGAGGGCGAGTTTTAAACGGTTTGCTTTACGATTACGAAGGCTTATATTGAAAATAATGAACCAAAATTCAGACTAACTTACCATCAACGATTGTAGTTTAAGGATCAAGTGTCCTCTAATGGTTATGCAATGGCAATTATTGTCAAATGAAGAAATAATTGGACTGGGTGATGGATGTCGCCCATTGAAACTTGTCATTCTTCATATTCATTCCGTACTATCGAGTACACAGTTGATTGTCGAATATTGGGATGTTCGCTAATATAGAGTTCTCGAAGCGTTTGACTCGGTCGATAATGGAGTCCTTCCATTTCAATTCGCGACCTCGGATCTCATAACCCGAGTCAACTGACGTCCCATTGTCACGGTTGGCTCCTCAGGAAATGAACTTGATTGGAATTGAACCTCCATCTCGCATACTAAGCAGCTGTAACGAAATAAATCACAGTGAACCAGAAATCAACTCCATTCAGCTTGCACATTCAACGTAATTAGGGATCGTTGCAACTAATGAATAAACAAAACAAGTCCCGGCATCTTTCAACAAGACATTTGAAAAAACTCTCCTGGTTTACCACATTAAAAAACGCTGCAAATTCTTTCACTGGGGTTTATTATTCAATGATTCATGATTTGAATTTCTACTAAGCTTTGGAGTGTGCGTGTTTCACAGGCGATAGAGCGATTATTGAATTTCAGGAGGCACACAAATATGATCAACTGATCAATCCAAATAGGTATTTCGGTTGAGAACTGATTTAAGTGCTCTATGCATATCTCCTGAAATTGAGGAAAAATCCATGTTGGTCCGACAACGCCACAATTCTTTAGCCAGCTCTCTCACTTAATTTAAAGTGCCTTTTAAGGGTTGTCAAAGTTTTGTAAAATCCCTAAAAACCTCAAGAGAAATCAAGGCGGCCCAAATGTGGACTTTTTTTGTAGAACTTTCCATGAGGAATCGAATGAGCCCCTCCCCAGGTCTGTAGCTCAAACCATTCCCGATGTATGGCATGATCTTATGCTGCCAACATTTGCATCCACATTTACTACATCACTAGGTTACTGCGATCTAAACAAAAACAACAGCGTTTTTTTGTTTTGATCGCAGTAACCTAGTGATGAAGTGAATGTGGTTACTGGAGTGAACTCCTAAATGGGTTTATAGCTGATAAACGGGTTGAAGCATTCTGATATGCATGATACGCTGCAAATTCTTTCACTAGGGTTTGTTATTAAATTTCATTCATTTGGCTTGCATTCATAATTTGAATTTCTACTAAGCTTTGGAGTGTGCGTGTTTCACAGGCGATAGAGCGATTATTGAATTTCAGGAGGCACACAAATATGATCAACTGATCAATCCAAATAGGTATTTTGGTTGAGAACAGATTTACATGGTCTATGCATACTTATCTCCTGAAATTCAATAATCGCTCTATCACCTGTGAAACACGCACACTCCAAAGCTTAGTAGAAATTCAAATCATGAATGAAATTGAATAATAAACCCCAGTGAAAGAATTTGCAGCGTTTTTTTCTCGGATTCGGTCTGCAACGGATTTAAATTCAGGTGTTTATTTTTTTCTAATGTTGAAGTTTTCTCACACCCTCCCTGGATCAATCCTATTAGGCGTTCATACATCAACGAGTCCTTGGTTCAAAGGGGCGTCTTAAAAAGCTCCTACCGTGTGTTTGGCCAGAAGATCATAGAAAAAGAAGAGAACGTCACCGGCCACTATATCGTGTTGTGAACACAAAAGTAGAATTTCCATTTCGATTGATACACAATTACATTAATTACGCTCCCTAATTGTTTTAATGGTGTGTCTTTTATTCAATCCTCAAGTTTTTGTTAAATTGCAAGCTTAATAATGAACAAGTTTGTTTGATTTCCAAGCTTAAAATGATTCGGATAGTTGAATTGGAATTATATTGGTAAACAAATTTAAAAAAGAGCCATTTAGTATAGCAAATAAGAAAACGCTACGCCAATTGGGATTTGAAAAATTGAAATTTAAACCCACTTTCAACATTTTCCACGTTTTTCAATGAGATTTCCCAAGTTACTTAAACTGTTCCAAAGTTACAATTAGAAATTTAAGTTGTCTGTTTGTCAATAAAATGTATATGAAAGGGAAATATGGATTTTTGGGGTAGCACAACTTCAACCTCCTTCGTGGACACCAAAGTTTTCTATTTCCAGCGGTTGGGAAGGGAAACAATAAATTACCTGGGAACGGTTAAGTTGTTTTTGAAGACCGTTCATCAGTGAGGAGCATCTGTGACTTAAGCTCTCCATCAGCTTTGCCCTTCCTCCCAGCTCATATAGCTCCAGGCTCATCACTCATCTCACCTGTTTCCCATCTACCCATCTAGAACCTCCGTTCTCACCTCCTCCCGTTTACCAGAGCTAATTACATCTCGCACCCAACTAAGGGAACCTGACACGTTGCCGCTGTATTGTACGACACAGAGCGGAGTTTTTACAGATATGAACGAATAGGGGTTCCACTTCCCAGTAATTTAGGACGAAAAATCGATTGGGGTAGGTTTTAGATCAGGCAGGATTTCTTGCTACAAGTTTTAAACTAAACCAAGACTATACAGACTAAGTCACTCGCGACGAAGTTATGCGAACCAATTTCAATAAAACGCTGCAAATTCTTTCACTGGGGTTTATTATTCAATTGGCTTGCGTTCATGATTTGAATTTCTACAAGCATTTGAGTGTGCGTGTTTCACATTTGATTGAGCAATTATTGAATTTCAGGAGACATGCACATAGCACGTAAATCTGTTCTCAACCAAAATACCTATTTGGATTGATCAGTTGATCATATTTGTGTGCCTCCTGAAATTCAATGATCGCTCTATCACCTGTGAAACACGCACACTCCAAAGCTTAGTAGAAATTCAAATCATGAACGCAAGCCAATTGAATTATAAACCCCAGTGAAAGAATTTGCAGGGTTTTTTTATGGTTATCAGAATATTTTAACCCGTGTAACGGCAATAAACCCTATTAGGAGTTCACTCCAGTATCCACGTTCACTACATCACTAGGTTACTGCAATCAAAACAAAAACAATAATAAACCAAAATAAAGCGAATGTTGGCACCATAAATCGGGCCATATATCGGAAATGGTTTGAGCTACGGCCCTGGGGAGGGCTCATTCGATTTCTCATGGAAAGTTCTTCAGAAAAAGTCCAAATTTAGGCCGCCTTTAGTGTGCCCTTAAAGGGCACTTTAAATTCAGTGAGAGAGCTGGCTCAAGAATTGGGGCGTTGTCGAACCAACATGGATTTTTCCTGAAAATTTCAGATCTTTTGCTCCAGCCGTTTGGGAGAAATCGTGCGTAAGGCGTACGGCAGACGGACGGGAAAATGTTTATTGCAGATTTGGATTCTACACCCTTCGAAACGTAAACCATGAAATTTTCAGGGGGGTTAGAATTTTTTTTTTCAAGATTGATTACAATGGTTTATTATTGAATAATAAACCAAAAACGGAGTCCTACTAGGCTTCCCTCTACTGGCAAAGCCTTGCCTCGCGTCTTGTTGAGAGACGGCCTTAAAATGTCATTTCTGGTTGGAAATAAGCTCTAGAATCGACCCTCATATTTTGATGAACTCAAGTTGTAATAGTGTGGGACACCCTGTATAATTGTCGAAACATAATGAAGTGGGCATAAGCATATAGACGCATATATCAGATCGTGATAATCTGACAGTTAGCTCTTCAATTCAATTGTACGGTGTGTGGCAGGTATTTTCAGTAATGTTGATCCAGCGGTGTTTGTCCTTTCAATAAGAACCCTAACACTCGACACCGCGGCGTGCGAGCCGTTTTCTCCCCAAGCCACTAACGTTTCCTGCCTTTGTTTGTACGAAATGCTAACGCGTTGCCTACACCGATCCGCGGGTCATGTGACGAATACAGTGAAGGGAAATTAAAACCGTTGACGATCTCTTTGTTCGCCGAGTCGGTGTTGATGGTGACACTTGTGCCAAGCGAGGAGAGCATTCGCCAGTTGTGAGTGTGAATTAATAAATTGGCCAGCAACTAAGTTATCGCTCGTGTTGTGAACATGCGTGGCCCAAACTCGATGAATTTCGGGCAATTGAAGGGCGTTGGGTACTGTTATGACATAATGTGCCGTAATTATCCCAACATTAACTTAAATGAATTTCATAGGACTTCTATTTACTGGTCTATTCTATTCACATATTTACGTGAGATAATCCTCTTTACCTGCGTTTGAGAGAGGCAAAGGGTCGGAATAAAGACAATTCAACGTTTATTAATAAAACATTTATTACGGTACGAAGCTGTTGTAAAAATGTTTGGGTACTTACCTCAAGGTAACAGCAAAACGTTCAACTGGCAAAAATTTGGCTGAAATGCAATTTGACCACCTCTTCCGCAATTTGCACTGTACTTTATCCAGCAAGTGGTCGAATGTCGTCATATTCATCCGATAATACTCGTAAAACATGTTGGAATCTTCTCGGAGTTCATTGTACAAATGATGAAATTCCCCGTGAACATGTCGCGATTGATTAATTGCGTGAATCCCTTCTACTTTTCGCCCCCGAAGTAAATACCAGATTCTCAATGACGGGTATTCCGCAAAGAAATAGTCATCGTCGAGAAGGATGTGAACCGCACTGACTCTCGCAGTATCGCTCCACTCTGAATTGGCCTACTCTCTACTCTCTTCGCTCCTCTCTTTGCTCTCTTTCCTTGCTCCTATCGCAACTCCAGTCTGTAGGCACCCTAAGGGTTTATTAACAACATATTAACAAAATAGAATATTTTTCCATTGTAATCGCTCTCCAAAAAAACGCTGCAAATTCTTTCACTGGGGTTTATTATTCAATGATTCATGATTTGAATTTCTACTAAGCTTTGGAGTGTGCGTGTTTCACAGGTGATAGAGCGATTATTGAATGTCAGGAGGCACACAAATATGATCAACTGATCAATCCAAATAGGTATTTTGGTTGAGAACCGATTTAAGTGCTCTATGCATATCTCCTGAAATTCAATAATCGCTATACCCCCTGTGAAACACGCACACTCCAAAGCTTAGTAGAAATTCAAATCATGAATCATGGAATAATAACATAAACCCCAGTGAAAGAATGGGACCCTGTATGAGTTGTTTGTATAGCATTCGTTTGATTTATTTTTTCAAACATTTTGACTCTTTTCATGTAATTTTAGGCTGAGGAAATGGTGGAGGTCCTCGTTATTGTAGTACCTTGATGAAGGGGTCCATGGAATAAATTTGGTTGGGAACCCCAGTTCTAGAGGTAAGGTTCTCTATGTTACGTCCACATTAAAAAGGATTATTACGAGACCACCGTCAGTCCTGCAAAGTTCGGTGTCCTCCTCCCGTCGTGTGTTCCACTGGGCGCTGACTGGGACATCTGCCCCGCATCTCGCGGCCTTTTGTTCTCGGATGTCGAGGGCCATCGTCATACTGAGCATTCAGGTAGGATGGGGGGAAGGCAGGTATGCAGAGAGGGAGGGAAGTATGCAGGTAGGGAGGCTGGTGATATGCAGGATGGGAGGGAGGTACTAGGTACACACTACGCTCGGAGCCTCCGTTCTCGCATTACAGCACTTTTGTCTTCCTCCTTCACTTCTCATCCGACACCCATATCAACGTTTCTCCCTATACAAATACACCTGCTACGGTTTGAAAACGGAATTCCACCGCGGGACACGGCCACAAAGTATCAGAAATACTAAATGTCACAGAAAGATGACGGGCTTATTCGATGTCCGGTTTTTATAGAACCACACCTATAAATACACTGCCAAGGAGATGGCACAGCAGCTTCCTCGTTGCAATCAAAGTGTCAACATTATAAAATAGAAAATAAAGAAATTTTCAGATGAGAGGGCGTTGTGCGTATAATCCTTTAGCATATGAGCTAAATTGAGTAGCTTACTTTCAAACAGGCACATATCCATTAAGACAAAATGTTCAGGAAGTGAAAAAAACGATTTGCAGATTAGTGAAGATGTTTTTCTGCAGTTTCTCATCGGAGTAATGTGTGAGATGGCACAGATAAAGATGCCCCAGAATATGAATCAATTTTCTCCAAAACACGAGGCTGTATATCCATTTTCACTTTGGAAATGTGCCCTTTTGATCAAAACTCATGGATTTGTGCCTTTTTGAAAAAAAAACAAAGAATCATTCTCCATTCTATAGGTTTTATTGAAAACTTTACCTGACTCCATATTTCCATTTGTCATGCCTGCCATCTATCGAGTCTCGTGGAAATATTCAACGTCAAGACAAAGGCGCAATGCTTCTTTTTGGATATGTGCCTTTTTGAAAACCTACGACTTATCGCCTGACGAAATTCGGAGGATACGTGCCATTTTTATTGCAAGGCACTGACAAAAATGTAGGGGACGGATTTGTTACCTTTTGATGCAAACACATAACTTTAGCCCCGGAATTGACGTGGATGTGTTCTGTTTTGTTCGGAAATGATAGGGGGATCTGATTCAACTCATATTCATAGATAGAAAATTGAGAAAAAAGCGTTTTCTCCCAGATTTGGATATGTGCCTTTTTGAAAGTAAGCTCCTCAATTGAATTAAAATTGTGGAAATTATACCTGTTTCAAGAATCTCACGTTTGAGCATGCGCAGAGCGTACCGGTGATTATATTGAGATGAAATTCGTATGGGACCTCAAGAAGCCTTATCCGCATAATCCCTCAAAATATGAGCTAAATTGATTCAAAATTGTGGAAGTTACGGCTATAACAAGGAAATGCGGACCGACAGCCATAGAACCAAATTTGTTCAATAGGCTTTGAAACGCAAAATAAAGGGCCTTGTGATCGCGCCCGAGTAGTCGTTTCAAATCGTCGGTAAATGTGAAAGTTCTGGAGCATGATGAGCAGGAAAAATCATAAACGAACGGGCTTCTGAAAAGAGCCGGCTCGACAAGGAAAGAATCCGAAAACGGCAACGGCAGTACACTCAACTAGTTTGATAAACAATTTTTAATATAGTTGAACGGAAAAAAATGTTCACGCAAAGGTGACCTAGATGATACGAGATAACTAAACCGTTGACAAGCAGTGGCGGCTGCTGGCTTGAAACTCTTGTGCACTTGGACCGTAACGGACAACCGCGAAGGGAACGAGTGACAAACATGAGCTTTTCTCGCCCAAATACCAATTTCAACTGTCATATTCAAAGGAGATCAATCTTGTCCGCTTTCTCATCTGAAAGAAACGACTCAATCCTACATTTAAAAGAAGTTCACTAGTAAGTACGATAATAAGTAAAACAAAACAAAAATTTTTAAAAGATTCTCTAACTTCAGAAAACTGTGTTTTGCAACAGTTGAAATTCATATCTGCCCAGCAAGAACCATCGTGGAGGTGAAAGCCCAATTCCATCTTTAGCCCAAGCTTCATTCCTGTTATTGCAGCTAAGAAGACAAGGGAAGCAGAAAAGTTCATTACTCATCTCACATCCGCAGAGCCAATAAACCTTTTCATAGTAACGAGGGTTGAACTTGCTAATCGTGGAAAGATTCATGCTTGCCTTTGATGTTTGTTACAGTCCTGTCAATAGTGGCATTGGGCGCCCTGCATCGCAAATGATCACTCTTTGCTCCACCGACAATTTAGCGAACCCACGTTTTGTAGCACTTATGTATTCATAGCGTCCTTACAGCTAGCCCAGTTCAGTCACACGGATAGATGACAATCAACTGTTAATTGGATAAGAGTGTTTTGGTGATTCAAGCGCACTGCAGCAGGTGAGCGAACAACTTTTATGTTCCTGCGTAAGCCCAATGAAATTTTGCGCGCTTTGGAAAGATCGATAGTTTGTCTACATCAATTTACATGTTACATCCTTCAATTGAATAATAACTGATGACCGAGCTGGATAGTGTAACACTGTGGCCCAGCCCGTAGTTGGTTCTTACATCTCATTTTCATAAAGTGCGTACCCATAACACTATGTTTACTCCACATTAATTATTATAATTTAGATTCCACTTCCCTAAGATGATGTACTTAGTATACACGCCATTTATATAGCTGCTAATTATATTTAATCATTAATTTTAACTCATATGGCTCTAATAAATAAATCTCTTACTAGTTTACAAGTGTCTTTTTCGAATAGATGCTCTCTGTTTATCTTCATTATTTTTCAAAATCTTTATTGACTATTTGTATGCCTCTGTATTTTGTCGTCATTTGAGCAAATGTATTTTTTACTCCTATCAACTTGAGTCAGTATGATTTTGATTGCCGCTGTCTCACATCAGCAAAATATATATTTTTGTGTTTACGGATTAGTTTTAGCATATTTAATGTGTACAATTGGTGGATAGTTAACAAATTCAAATCATGAAATAATGTATCACTGGGATGGCGCCTGGGCTTACTGAACAATACCCTTAGTGTCATTTTTTGAATCTTAAAAATTTTGTCTATTAGGTACTTGAAAGTTCTCCCCCATATTACAATGGCATACTGTAAGATTGACTCAAACAACGCCTAATAAATATTGATCTTTAGCTCTTCTGATAGAAATTTTATTCTATAGAGGGTATAAGCACATTTTCTTAGCTTTTGACACAAATTTTGAACGTGGTGGGTCCATTTCATCTATTTATTTCGCTTTATTTCGGGCCGTTTCATAAGTTCATTCTTAGGACCCGGATCCAATCAACGCTGTTTTCCCCCTCCATTTAGAGCACAGACGCAAACCCCTAACACCCCTCACCACTCCACTACTCTCTCACCCATTTTGAGGCTGTTTGGCGCATGGATTTGAAACTCTTCTGCTCTTCAATGAAGGAAAAGTTTTCATGGAGTGAAGTTGGTAAACGGTATAATGATATTATACTAACAATATTATTATCAGGTATCTGTTTCATATTGGCCAGGGGATGCAGATGCGCCTGTGCTGTCAACAGCCGCCCCTGGTGACAAGTAACTCCGTCCTTCCCCCAAGTCTAGTAAGACACCCTTCGGCTTCATGGCCCTTCGCAACTGATTCGTTTTGCTCGCGAACTGTTATTATGGTTGCTAAAAGGGAATCTTTTATTATTGGCGGCAGGGAATCATGACAGTTGGAGAAGCCACGACGGGGTTTTTCAAGAAATGTAGAGGTGATATCTCGTGCGAAGCACAGGTTTCCTCCTTGTCCACTAGGGATATGATTCTCTGTATAATCACAAAATGTTTTTAGGATTGTAATAACTGATGTTTTAGACATGGAATTTTGATCGTGTTTTACAAATTTCCATTTTCGTTGACAAGAGTTGACGTTCGAAATTTATGAGAAGCAAAGTTCTCTGAACAGTATTTTGCAATGGAAACCGGTTTTTCTGTCTTCCTTCATTCCGAGGCGGCCGCCAACGTTATCGCGGGGCTCACAGTTGAGCGAAGACAATGAATCGGTCATGAAAGTCAATTCCTCTCTCGCTCAATTTCCCGCTTTACGATTCGGAACGTCGCTCAGAGTTCTTCCAATCGATACTTTCGATCCCGACGGTTCTGTTAGAAGAAGAACAAACTCACTAACTGTTACAGTTACTGTATAATTGATATTTAAAAAAATGTCTACTTGGTAGAACATGAAAAAAACGCTGCAATTCTTTCAGTGGAGTTTATGATTTTTATCCATTCATGATTTGAATTTCAACTAAGCTTTGGATGCATTTCATGATATCATTTCATTTCATGCATTCTGATATGCGTTTCATGCATATCAGAATGCTTCAACCCGTGTATCGGCCATAAACCCTTTTAGGAGTTCACTCCAGTATCCACATTCGCTACATCTCTAGGTTACTGCAATTAAAAAAAAAAAAAAAAAAAAAAGGATTTTACAAAACTTTGACAACCCTTAAGGGGCACTTTAAATTAAGTTGCTTGAGCTGGCTCAAGAATTGGGGCGTCGTCGGACCAACATTGATTTTTCCTGAAAATTTCAGATTTTCTGCTCCAGCCGTTTGGGAGAAATCGTGCGTACGGCGGACGGATGGAAAAATTGTTATTGCAGATTAGGATTCCACACCCTTTGAAACGTAAACCATAAAATTTTCAGGGGGGTTAGAATTTTTTTTTTTTTTTTTTTTTCAAGAAAACCAACAGATTATTTGACACAAATGAACCAATTTGATCCGTCACCAGCTATATAAATTAATTCACGTATCAGATATGTGGTATTAAAATCCTAAAATATTCTGTTCCAAGTTATATTCAGAAATTAGGAATTCGTAAAATTTCGTATTTCACTCGGCGCTTGAATTTATTGACCATTTTCTGGACGTCCCACGGTGTTTCGACTCATACGTCGTAAGTGGAAAACTTCGTCGCGAAAGATTTTCAAAAACACCTGTTTGGCTTCGAGATGGGATCGTAAACATCTCGAAACAAATTCGCTCACATTGTTTACTCGCTCCCTGGCTCATCACCGACGGCACCTAATACACAGGTAATGGATTGACAGATTCCCACCTCATTAGTCTATTAACATTTAATAGTCCAGTCCCCAGAGGAAAAAAGTGTTTCTACTACATCGATAAACGAGTTGAGGTGGTCGCGAATATCATCGTTTTCCCTCATCTTAAGCAAAACTAATTTTTCAAGGAGTGTGGCTATTCGAGCTGGACCTGTACTTTGGTGTATACCTTTCGCTTCTTGACGTTGTTCAGTTTTTGACTTGTTTAAGCTCGGTTGGAGAGATTATTAATAAAAGATCTGACCTTGCATTCAAGTCGCTTTCGATCCAAGCTGCCTTCTCCTCCGCTGTGGCTGTAACTGGGGGTTGAGGAGTCGTCCCTCTAATTCAAATCATGAACGCAAGACAATTGAATAATAAACCCCAGTGATAGAATTTGCAGCGTTTCATGGGGCGTCGTCGGACCAACATGGATTTTCCCTGAAAATTTCAGCTTTTTTGCTTCAGCCGTTTGGGAGAAATCGTGCGTACGACGTACGGCGGACGGACGGAACAATTTTTATTGCAGATTTATTTGCAACGTAAAAATTGGAAACGTAAACCATGAAACGAAATTTTCAGGGGGGCTTAGAATTTTTTTTTTTTCAAGAGCGATTACAATGGTTTATTATTCAATAATAAACCAATGAACCAAAATCCAAATGTTGGCAGCATAAATCGGTCCACAGATCGGGAATGGTTTGAGCTACAGACCTGGGGAGAGGCTGATTCGATTCCTCATGGAAAGTTCTTCAAAAAGAGTCCAAATGTAGGCCACTTCAAGAGGTTTTCTGAGGTTTTAGGGATTTCACAAAACTTTGACAACCCTTAAAGGGCACTTTAAATTAAGTGAGGGAGCTGGCTGAAGAATTGGGCCGTTGTCGGACCAAGATGGATTTTTCCAGAAAATTTCAGATTTTTGCTCCAGCTGTTTGGGAGAAATCGTGCGTACTGCGGACGGACATAAAAAATTTTATTGCAGATTTGGATTGTACACCCTTTGAAATGTAAACCATGAAATTTTCAGGGGGGGTTAAAAAAAAAAAATTTTTTTTCAAGATAGGTGTGTGTGTCTGTGTGTTTCTTGCCGGCACTTCCCCAATAACCGCACTCGTATCTTTCCCTGAAATCGGTCGTCGTCGAATGGTTTTATTAGGAGTCTACGGGATATCCCCGACGTCATTATCGTCACGTCAAAAGTCCGGGTTTAGATCGGAAAACCTGCGGCTTTCCTGCCGTAATTACTCCCTTATCGTGTGGTAAGATCATAATCGTTCAGACGGTTAGAACTGAATCCCACTTTCCAATTCGTGGAAATCGGGTCGAAATGAGAAAAAGAAACAACGTAGAATGAAGTCGTATTTGACAGATTGAAGACCAAAACGAAGACCCTTAAAAAGAGCATCATACGAATTTCAGCGAGGTTGATCGATTAGGAAGGAAGTTAGCCACAGCCCTTCTGCTGATCAGTGTGTTATCCACACATTGTAATTGACTACTTGATGTTCCCATGAACGATTGGATGATTTTGTCCTAAATATAACTCCGTGAATTCCAACCGTCACGAGTCTCAATGTGCGGACAATTGCTGAAAAAAAAAACTTACATCGTGCGGTATACACATAACAGTGTGGTTCGCAGCTGGGGGAGCTGTTGGAGTTATGGAGAGTGCAACATCATGAGGATATTGTGGCACGTGCGCTTCCTTCAAGCAATTCGTTGTACAGCACGCTGAGCCTGGATCTACATTCAATAAGGTTTGTTTTGACAAGAGGTTCAGAACCAGTTCAGAACCGAACACGCCCCTTTTTGGCTGTTTTGACACACCAGAATTAGTTCTGAAAAATCTCGAACCTCTTGGTTCGCTGTTCGGACAAGGAGTCCAGAACCACTTAGAACTACTTCAAGTGGTTCGAAGATTTTTGCCAGAACTTTTAGTCCGAGACATGCGCGTCGTTTTGATTTTTGTAGGAATATTATTATTTGTGTTATTGTTGCTGTTGCCATCTTTTTTCAGTGACTTCAGCTCATTAAAAAAAATTAGGTCAAGTCGTTTTGATTTTTGACGGAACCATTATGTGTTATTGTTGATGTTCCCTCTTCGTTTTTGGTTTCGATGTCTGACGGAACCTTGCGGGAAGGGACCGTTCAGGTTTTGGTTCCAAACTAGTTCGGACAAGTAGAACGAATACCGAAAGTTCTCGGTGGTTCTATCCCTCCCCCAGTAGTTTCTGGTTCTATCCCGAACTGGTTCGGAACCTCTTGTCAAAACAAACCTATAGACGTGGTGAATGAGAATCCAGGATCACCCCTTCACGTCTGCCGGTTGGTAGTTGGTAAAGCTACGCGGCTTCCTTTTTCGTCTTAATCACCGCCCTTTTCTCCCTGACTCAGACAGAAGAGTAGACGGTTCTATGTGCAATATGAAGGCACTTGAAGATGTTCACCATTTCCTAGGGATATGTCCGGCGTTGGGAGAGTTTAAAAGTGCCGGTCTGGGCTCAAGGGTTCTCAGCCGGGACAGCGAGGTGCAGATTTTCCATGGGGACAGTATGGGTAGGTTAGCTAGTTTTTGTCGCTTGGGCTGGCGTTATAGATCTGAACTCTTAAAGGAATTCAACTGGCAACCAGCAATTATAAGTGCTTCAATACTTCAATTTCAATTAAGAGTAAAATTGTGATGAATAGCCGTTCTCGTACACCCCCCGACAGACGGACCTAGGTACATTGTTGTACAACAAGCCAATGGCAAAATTTACATTTAAATACAATAAATAGTAATATATAGCCTACCGAAAATGCAGTAAATAGTAAACTTACAGATATTTGTGGAACTGTTTGGGATGATAAATATATTGTACAAGTGTAATATAAATTATAAGTAATAATATTACTTATAATTATACCTATTATACATATTATACCAGCAATTTTTGGAACTAAACAGTTCAACTCTCTAGCAACAGATTAATTGACTGTAATCGATCACATGACTGAATGATCACATGGCTGTGTTGGCTGTGTCACCCAAATAATTTGTGCGTATTAGTGGGCTATAAAATGAAAATATGTAACTAAAATATTCAAGTTGTAAAAATAAAGCATGTTTTTCTTCTTCTTCTATGCTGTCTGGGGTCTCCAACCTTTTTTCAAGGTGGCCCAAACTGAAATTTTTCCTCGAACTGCGTGGGCTGAACATTATTTAAGAGAAAAAAGAGAGATTTACAGACAGAGAGGAATAAATGAAATTTATAGAGAACGCTTGACAGGTAATATTGCAACATGAGGTTTTGTCATTGTTTGTTGCTCAAAATACTTACGTAATCTGAATCATATTCAGGCGTTCCTATCTACAGGGTCTCCCCCAATTGTTCATCACATAAGTTGGCCCTGTATTATAGTCACTTTCGGAATGTGAAAAATTTTTTTTGAAAATCAAATTCCACTCTCATTTTGCGTTTTAGATTTCAGATGAAATTTTCAGGTTTCATGACCCCCGGACATGCGCAAACGTGAAATTAGATTTTGTGAACTTCAAACACGAAAAGGTTTGTTCGCACAAATAGGTAGAATTGAAGAGCGGGAGCATCGCTTGAGCTAAATCTTGAAGGTTTGGAAAAGCTTTTCCTGGGAGCGCAGCCAAGAATTTTCTGATATCTTTATCCCGGAAGTTGTCTTTGTAGATGTCATTCGATTGCAGTTCAATGATTTCCTGTTGAAGACCAGTGAAGTCTTCAACTGTTGCAGTGAAAGGGTTTTGAAAAATCCTGATGTTTGTGATGGATATGGATAGTTGGAGCTTCCCGATTCTTAAATCCGTCGCCTTGGGAGATGAATCAGGCGCCTTGAAGCGCCTGGATCATCCTCTTAGCGTGGCGGAGCATTAAACCGCATTCAGCTCAATGGAAGGGGCAACTTTACCATTCCATCACCTCACCATGTTACATAATATGTAACGAATATTATTCGAAGATGCTTCCTCAAAATCTTGAAAACGGGTCTCAAACTGGTCTCGCAGGCACTTCATAAGACTTACTGCAAATCCACTCGGAAACTCTTCATCATTTTCGGATTTAAGGTTGTTACAGGTTGGAAATGTACAGGTTTTTCATTGCTGTATGTGTTTCGAAAAGAGCCAGTTTAATTTTAAAAGCTTTAGATAAGCCATACATTATAAGTCATACATCAGGTTGTTCGTTCCTTGAAGTTTTCGTCCTGCACTTGTTAAGTCCTCCATCAGAAGTACCTTTCAACCGTTTAAAACCGAGACCCTTCCAAAACGGGGTTTTTTACTTTCTCAAGTTCAAAGGTGGCTAGCCGGTTCAAAAAGATGAACTCCTGGTGAAATGTACGTAGAAATCCGTGAATGGAACAACTGAAATTCAAAGAGATAAAATGATACACGCGCCTACGCTTCACTTGTTCGCGAATATACAACATAAGTCTGAAGAAACTCGATTTCAAAAGGAACTGTTGACAACATAGTTCAATCGCAATTATATCAGCGTATTCGATCCTCACATGATGCGTCGCGATTTCTACTTTGTCCAAGCACATTCACATTCGTGTTTACAACAGAAATCATGTTGAAACTACTTAAAGTTAGACTTAACCCTGACATACGGTGGAAAATTATTCCCCAATATGGGCTACTGCCCGCGGTAGGGGAAGAGTCAGTTCTGCCTGCAGAAATCGATGTGGTTGATAACAGAATTGAATTGATTACTATTTTCGTTCTGCATTAAGTTCATTATATTAGTCCTTTAATAATTTGCATTTAAAACGATTATTATTAGAAGAGTTTAACTGTTTAGCTCGTAAATCAGAGGAGAAAGTATTAATTATATTTATCGATTGACAAATATAGAAATGTTGCGCCAATGTGGTGCGGTACCTCGGAATTGATGAAGTGGTGGTTTGAGTAATACGAGGAAAAACATCATGTTCCGGAACTGTGGGCTGGTAATCTCTTAAAAACAGCTTAACTGATCTAATTGTAAACAGGGGACCAAATGGCAAAATACGTAAAGACAGGCCCTGTTTGGGCAAGATAAAAAGATTTATAAGTTAATCGAATTAGGGCTTTTTGCAGAATTTCTGCTCTACCAAATACGTTCTTGTACGCACTACCGTACAGAGGGAGGCCATGGAACGGCAGAAAACGTACAATAAATGGTTCTCATCACATCAAGTGACGTAATGATCGGTACATCTTAATCTTGGTAAGAACATAAATCAATTTTTGATGCCAGACTGGATATATGGGTTTCCCAGTTCAAATGAGCATATAGAATTAACCATAAATATTTGGTCCCGTAATTTCTTTCAATATACAGAGTGATTCCCTTGAAGTGTACGGAAATTTTTTGGGTGAAAGTAGACCGAAAATGGAGCAAAACCCCGCCAACCGCACTGTTCTCTCTCAACCCGTCCGGAGATATGATTTTTCAAAGATTTTTTCGTGGAAACCACGTTTTTTTTCTTCATAAAAGCTGTGTTATGTGCACTTTGCTCCAATGTTTTTCAATTTTTTAGTAAATTTTCGGATTCAGCACTAAATATTTAATAAGATGGTAGTACAGGTTACCATAAAAGTCACTAACTTTGCATCGAATGAACAGCTCAAACTTCAACTTATATAGGAAAGTTACCTTTTCTTATTGGTTTATTATTCAATAATAAACCATTCTAATCGCTCTTGAAAAAAAAAATGTTGACCCCCCCCTGAAAATCTCATCGTTTATGTCTCAAAGGGTGGAAAAGGAAGTGGAAAGAACTTTCCACGAGGAATCGAATGAGCCCCTCCCCAGGTCCGTAGCTCAAACCATTCCCGATGTATGGCCCGATTTATGGTGCCAACATTTGCATACACATTCACTACATCACTAATTTCTACTAAGCTTTGGAGTGTGCGTGATAGAGCGATTATTGAATTTCTGGAGACACACAAATATGATCAACTGATCAATCCAAAGGTAGTTTTGTTGAGAACCGATTTAAGTGTTCTATGCATATCTCCTGAAATTCAATAATCGCTCTATCACCTGTGAAACACGCACACTCCAAAGCTTAGTAAAATTCAAATCATGAATCATTGAATAATTAACCCCAGTGAAAGAATTTTCAGCGTTTTTTCATTATCGCTCATCAATTTACTAAAAGACCACCCACAAAACTGCAAATTCCATAAAAAGTAGCGCATTTAACCAGCTTCGAATGATATAGTTACATTTATGATTTTGGTCCGATTTCGTAGAGATATTCACACTTTAAATCCGAAAAACATGGTGTTTTATTTTGGTATGAAAACCAGGTACCTACTTAGTAGATAAATTATAGGTGCAATATGATATTCCCATTTATTAAAATCTGTATTTTAAACAAAACAAACTCTTCAGCGGAAGAGAAAATAGAAGTATTGTTGATAGAAAATAAACGTTTGGTCTGTTCTGGTACCATATTTTGGTGGAATATCATCGTTTGGTAGATCGTTTTGCAGGTAACTTGCACCATTCAATCTGTCAGGTAAAAAATGTGTCCATATCCAAGAAGGTGTATCGACAAACTGAATATTAAACCCGTCCCGTTTTGAAAGGAAAAAGAACTGCTAATCTACAAGCGGCAATGTTCAAAATACTCCGAAGGTCGAAGTCACTGTTATTGTGATACCTAAACAGACCAAATTTAGTGAAAAGGGGACCGAAAGAAAGGATCTCTAATCATCTTACCATCAGAATGTTTCATACTAAGGAATCCGTTTTAAAGGCAATTCGCCTGCACGGGCCTACCAGCTACCTAACGAGCCGAGTGCCCCGAATGTTTACCGCCAATTAACATAAAATGGGTCCGTCAATGCCGCGCGTCCCAACGACTTGTCGCCGACTGATAAAATCGGCCCCGACATCCGAATCACGTTCACCTTGCGAACCGAGGAAACCGACCGAGTTGACAGTTTTACGAGAAGGTTTTCTCTCCGCCGTTTCTGTCGATGTCGAAACGGGTAAAATGCCATCTTCTTTTCCTGCATTCCAACTTACGGGTTCCACTCATCTTTTTCGAGCCGCGATTTGCAGTTTTCTTCTTGTGCTCATCTCCAGCCTTGGGAAGCGACGTAGTTGATTATAGGTACTCGTATTTGTGATAATACCAAATTGGCTGTGCAAACGTCTCAATGTTTACTGGATACAGGGACAACACTTAAGTAGTATGAACAAGTATTACCCCAGTAATGGTACGATCATGTTTCCTCCTCTAATTTTAGATATTGGTTCATCAGGGGTGCCCACTAGGGAAAGGGGGGCTATGACCCTAGAAAATATAATACACTCTTACTAGGTATATGTTCTGTGGATATGAGCAGAATGCGTCATTAAAATTCATGGGGGGTCCAACAAAATTTTTGGGGGGTAATATTGATTGAAACAGTGTTTAACGTGACGACATTCAAAAATACATTACATCACTACATAGAAAATTATAATGAACGTAAATAATAATGAACCTAGTAATTGATTTAAATATGGGTTGTTTTTCTATCTGAAAATGTATAATGACAATGACAGTGCTCGAATATTGACCGCGATTAGTTTTAGATAAAATGAGGGGTGCTTACGAGTATTTTTCACATTTTTGTTTCGGGAAGGGGGTTCTAAATTGGGGAGGGGGGGGGGGGGGCACCCCTGTTTAAATTGATTAGAATTCAGGCCGCATTTCAACCACAAAGCAGACTTTTTTTTTAAATTAATTTATTTTATTGTTATCACAAACTAGGACAACCTCATCATTGTAATTATTATTATCACATACAAAGACAACAATCACATACTGATACAAAGTGAATTTTTAATGATAATTCGTTATTTTCCCATCTAATTTCGTCGATTGTTTAAATGTTCCTTGTTTGACCCCAATTTTGGTGTAGTGCTACAACCAACCTCCAACATTTTTAATTTCCTTTCAAACGCTGCTCATACAGCTTACACTGCCAATTTTCTAGCTGATTTTTTGATCGATTAAAACTTTGGTTTTAACAACCAAACTAGGAGTTGGCCATCCAAGGCGGGTGGGCTGCTGTATCATCAAGAAAGTGTGATGGAAACCCGCTACTGCCGCATCCGTGAAGTCCTGCCAGATTGTATGGTCTCAGAAACAATCTAACCCACTCCGATATCGCAGGTTGAACTACCAAAGTTTGGAACATATTTCAGAACTTTCAAATTTATTCATGGAAGGGACAGAATGGAGGGCGTAATAGGCGGTGATAAATCCTTACTTTTTCACTGTTTTCTTCTGCTTTGCTTCCGAGTCTGGGAAGCAGCGGAAGCCTTGTGTTCACTTGCGGGAGCCAAGGAATGTATGTTGTCCGAATTCAAAATTTCCACTCGCATTTTGCGTTTCATACCCTACTGGACAAATTTGTTTCTGTGTCTGTGGTTCTGTCTGTCTGTCGGTCTGTCTGTCCGCATTTCCTTGTTACAACCATAACTTACATAATTCTGAATGAATTTAGCTCATATTTCGAAGGACTATGCGGATAAGGCCTCTTGAGGTCCCATACGAATTTCATTTCAATATATTCAGTGGTACGCTCTGCGCATGCGCTAACGTGACATTAATTAATTTTTGTTTTTACTGCCCGCTTCTGACGAGTAACCGCAAAAGCAACTTGTATTTGAAACGCAATGTAACCAACAATATCGATAAGTAAGTATAAATGCCTACTTTTTGGGGGGGGGGGGGGGTGGAATTGTGAAACTATAACCCTCACATTTTCCGGCTTGCTGTCACACACCAACGATTAAACAGATTTTTAATTTCTAATCACCTTTCATCTCAAGTAATTACATTTACTTCAGTCTGTGCCTTCTCCTTGGCAGTGTGTTTTTAACCTTGAAAAGGTTTTTGCGATGGGACCCCCCGCCGAAAAGCGACAGGAAAAAGTGAGACAAAAGTAGCGCGTATTTTTATAATGATTTTCACTTACTTTCGTTGCTAAGGAAATTTATTTTCGCCATTTTTCATCGCACAAAAATTGTTCACCACTTTTTGGAAAGCTGTGAATTTATTTGACACCAGACCACATCCCACGCTGCCAATTTCCCCCTCCTTACATCCCGGAGAACCATTGGTTACGAGTTCGTTTTGTTGATAAAACTTCTTATTGGAGTGAAGTTCTGGCTTAGTTACCTATGATTTTCAGCTACAACCGATCGTTTCAGTTACAACATTTTATTCTGAAAATTTGTTGCTCAGGCACTTGGGTCGTTTTGCCACTGGCACCCTTCAATTGGTGAGGAACCTTACTACGTAATCGCGCGACCATTACGTACCATCCTGAATATTCTCGGATTCCCCAAATCGTTTTGGGGTCTCTGAAAAGATTCAGGATAGATTGGAAAAGTTCCAGGCCAGTTACCGGGGTCAGATCTTTAATAATACAATACAGTGAGAGTTACAAGAAGGTATCTTATATAATACAGTGAGAGAGAGATAGCACAAACCTTTTCAAGGTACATCACATTATAGCCGTTAGGCTTTAAGCGGAAATCATCCGGGGGTGCAGGGGGCGAAGCCCCCGCCGAGGCCGCATAGCGCCGAGTTTCTTTTTTTTCGATTTAAATTTTTGATCAAAAACCTCTCATGTAATAAACGTCAGAAATTCAGAATTTGATGTCGGGAAGGGTGACGAATTGGGTAGTGGCCGATCCATTCCAGGTTAAAACTGGAACAAAGGTGTTGAAAACGAACGTGCCTTACTGCTGGAATTATCAATGTGGTATACGATAGCTCGCTAAAGAAAGGTGTGCAATCCGGGGCAAAACGCCATATTCCAAGAAATTCATAACGCGGTGATGTTTCTTTCGACAGACGGTGTAGTTACTTAAGACCCTGGACGTATTTTACGAGGCAACAGCTCGGGGAATGCCATAGAAGAACGCCATTACCCATAATTACCCGTAGTCGAGAGAGTGAGGAGTCACTTTCATGACCGATTCATTGTCTTCGCTCAACCGTGAACCCCGAGATAAGGTTTATGGTCGCCTTGGAATTTATTTTTATAGCTTGGGGCAACAGCTAGTCATCGCTGCAGCTCAACAGGTCTCCGTTCCACGACGAGCTCATTCTCTCGGATGGCAACGCATGGGCCTCATTTCAGGCGGCTGTTCTTACGGTATGTAGTCAAAACAACTAGAGGTAGTCAAAAAACGGAATACCGAGAAAATGTGCTCATGCGTGCCCAACATAATCGGGGTTCACCAAAAATGGAACATCTGACAACTTATCGTAAACGCAATTAGGCGGTCTGTTATTGTTTGCGTGTTTCGTGCAGTTTTTTGTAGTTTTTCTCTTCAGTTAACTCGTTTTTCTATATATTTCGACGGTATTTTTCAAGACTTTTCCTAAATCAGTGTTTGCTTCACTGCACGGAAGAATGTTGGCGGGAACGAAGAAAAACAATTCTAGTTCACTCGTTCGCGAGAAGAAAGTGCTCCAGAATCAAACACGGGAAATTGTGACCGAAGTGCCACTGAAAATTCTAATATTGAATACATAATACTTTCATTTAGAACAGCAGAGTGGAGCGTATATTAGTTTTTCATTTCATTTGTTGGAAACGTTTCGCCCCACTAAGGGGACTTCCTCAGCCCTGTCATTCGGTTATAAACATGCACAGCCAATCAACCACATTCAGGTCATTATATTCCAATTATTGCTGGAATAGTCTTATCCCTATCATTGCATTTCTTGTATCCCAAATAAGTCTTGTTCGCATCACCTTCATTCCATAGGCATTATTGGTATTATTGTGTGTAATGATACCACACCACATCACTTTGACAGAAACTATTGCAAAATGTATAGGTTCCCCATTAAAAAACAAAAAGAAAATGTACAAGAAAACTTATGAGAAAAGAGGGAGACAGAAACCTACCAGTCATTCAAGTCAGAATCAGATTCGAGCAAGTCATATTTGGGATACAAGAAATGCTATGATAAGGATAAGACTATTCCAGCAATAATTGGAATATGATGACCTGGATGTGGTTGGTTGGCTGTACATGTTTATAACTGAATGACAGGGCTGAGGAAGTCCCCGTAGTGGGGCGAAACGTTTCCAACAAATGAAATGAAAAACTAATATACGCTCCACTCTGCTGTTCTAAATGAAAGTGGTCACACCACAATACCACGATCATGAATACTTGTATTTCATACAGAAGTACGACAAATTTTCCCCAATATGGGTTAAGTGCCCGTGTTAAAGGGAAGAACAGGCTCTGCCACTATAATATAAATGAAAACAACTTGAAAATATTAAATTAAATAGAAAATAATAATACACGAAAAATATAGAATTACGCACCTTCCCCAATGAACAGAATATCATGTAGGCGCAAGTGGTTGAAAAATCACATAGGAATCAAGGTGAAAACATTACTTTTTTTAAATGAAATCATTGTGAAGCTAGAAAATTATCGTTTAAAACTTAGCTAACCTATTTATTAGAGCTCTGGAGCAGAGATTTTCTTGTTCCTTTTGGCAGTGAACTAATGATAGTGATACTGCGATATACATATCCTTGTTGCGTCATGGTAGTTTGCCAATGGCACAGCCACCAAATAATTATTTTTACTCCTAGTTCCAACCAAGTGTTGCAACTGACAGTAGGATTTTTCTTCTAGAATTTGTTTTAGCTAGCTCACCTTTGAAATATGACACAGGTCTGCAAAACAATTTTTTTTGATCAGCTGCATGGAATATTTTAGCTAAATTTCATGTTTTTTGGTGTGCTGAATCCAAAAATGACCACTATTTTCCTCCATCACGTACAGTTTTCTTGCAAATTAGGGGAGAGGGGGACATAAAAAACGAAAACGTAGAAAAAAACCCATAATTTGCATTGTCTATAAACTCAAAATAAAAGAAAATATTTGTTTACTATTCAGTACAAAATGCTCAAAAACTTCAGTCAGTTTGCTTGTGGAACCTTTTTTTTTCTTTGATACTTCGTCGCACACGTTTTCGTGCTCCAGCATTTTCCGTATCCCTCTTGAGCATCCAACAATAGTCAGCTAGCATATTGACGTTCCTTCGTCCCTGGTAGGGTTTTTCCATATCCTGAGTGTCTTGGTGAAATCGTTCTCCTTGCTCCTCACTAAACGCTCCCAGGTTTTATGGAAAGTATTCGACGTGGGAGTGTAGGAAATGAACTTTTAGGCTCATGTTGCATCCTTGAGCTTTGCAGGCAGCCAACATGCGATTCACAATTGTTTTGTAGTTAGGGTCTTTCGTATTCCCTAGAAACTTTTGCTCTACATACAGCAAGGCATCCTGACTTTTCAGAAAATCAAATAAACGACGTGTTATGACACGATTTTGGGCATCCTTACGCATCTCCTACTTCAAAAATATCCCACTCCCTTCTTCCCTACCCCTCTCTTTCATTTAGTATCAATCCTGGGAGTGACATGACTAATATGAGAGTGAAAAAATTCATGCAATTCATAAAATTGACAACTTGGATGCAACTATCAAATTGATTTTTAACGCTGAGTAACACCATAAGACGTGATGGAATTTTTCGATTACTTCTTTCGGCTTCAACTTGCAAAAATCCATGGGAAACAGTAAAAAATTCGCAGGCAGTTTTTTAGTTGCAGATCTGTGTGATCGAAGCGTAGAACTTTCAACTCTTCAAAGAATTCAGCAGTATGATCCCTATAACCAGCCCTAACTGTGGTTCTAATAATGGCTTTTTGGGGTTTTACTGTAGAATAATAGGCTGCGCTGTATCCCCCACTCTATGCCGGTAAACAGTATGTAAATACTGATTCGACCAGGGCACTGTATAGGTACTTGTTTAATCATTGTTTTATTTAGACATCTTCCCAATTTTGAAAAAAAACATGACTATAGTGAATGTACAGTCAGTGATAGTGACAGTGACGATGGCAGTGAAGAAACGAGTTATTACGTTGAGTTAATGTTTACGATGAAATAGATACGTTACGTTGAGGTAATGTTTATATTGTGTTATTTAAATTATCGGTAATTCTTTAATTAAGTTCTTTTAATTAATCAATTATCGGTAAGTTCATGAATACAGGTTGTTAGTCCTGTTATAATCATTATGTAAATGAGGACTCACAGCTCAGGTTCTCGCAGAACTATAAAAGATTATAGCGCTTATGATGACTCACCTCTAACGTCCGAATACACTGGTATGCGTCTGGTATATCTCCCGGATACAAGAAGCTGGAAGGTCAATCTAACCATATCCATCACAATAGAGAAATAAATAAATAGACGTAAGATAAATACCCCAAAAAAAAAGGCTGGGAAAAATAGATATACCTATAGATAGGCGCTATACATGGAAAACATAATAAACCCATGTGTTACATTAACAATTTATCGTATTTATTGACCATAACTATTATTTATTAATAATAATTAATAAACCATAATGTTTGGGCAATAGGTACGGGTTTCAAAATATTGCAGACCAATTTACCTATCCCATAGTTGAGAATCGGCAGGATCGTCGGAGCCCCCACTACACTTACAGTCGCGGTATAAACATATCTGAGTCCGTTTAAAACTAAATATTGTGTCTGGGAGACGAGACACATAACCAGGTTTATCAATAAACCATAACTGTAACTGTATAACTGTTGGTTATTGATTTGCTACTGTAAGTGACCGAACCGTCGAAATCGATATAACATTATAACTCTTTATTCCTGTGGGAATAGACGACGTTTTTATAGACACCCGTTTTCATCATTTCAAGTCTCGAGTGGATCATTGGAGGTCAGCGCTCACGGGTTTATTCCGAACGTGAACTTCATCACGGGGGGTCCCCAACCGGGCGTTCAATCATATCGCGGTGGCCGTTGCGGTTTACTCAGCTAGAGGTAGTTAAAAACGGGGCGGCATTTCAATATGGCACGTAGATTTGTCAGCTGCAGAGCCTATTTGTAGGGTGCTGTCAGTTTCACAAAACGTGGAACCCGCAATACCATACCTCCTTTAGGTGGTCATTGTCACGGGAAAGAACGATCAGATTCTTCTGGTCCGAAATGAGTTAGTGATGCCATCTTACAGGTATTGGAGAATCGAATCAAAGCAAGCACCGCTTTGGGAAAGAATGTTGAGGTGCGTTTACACCCACCGTGAAAGTGTGAAAGTGAAAGAATTTCCAGCGTTTCATGCATATCAGAATGCTTCTACCCGTGTATCGGCTATAAACCCTTTTAGGAGTTCACTCCACTATCCACATTCAGTACATCACTAGGTTACTGCGATAAAAAAAAAAAAAATAAAATAATAATAATAATAGACCAAAAAACGCAAAAGTTTGCAGCATAAATCGGGCCATACATCGGGAATGGTTTGAGCTACGGACCTGGGGAGGGTCTCATTCGATTCCTCATAGAAAGTTTTTCAAAAAGAGTCCAAATTTAGGCCGCCTTGACTTTTTTCGAGGTTTTTAGGGGTTTTACAAAACTTTGACAACCCTTAAAGGACACTTTAAATTAAGTGAGAGAGCTGGCGAGAATTGGGGCGTTGTCGGACCAACATGGATTTTTCCTGAAAATTTCAGATTTTTTGCGTACGGCGGACGGACGGGAAAATTTTTATTGTAGATTTGGATTCTACATCCTTTGAAACGTAAACCATGAAATTTTCATGGGGCGATCTTTTTTCAAGACCGATTACAATGGTTTATTATTGAATAATAAACCAAAAAGGTGCGTACTTAATGACTGTTTCAAAAAAATCTGACTGAAAAATCATGTTCCCGCGCACATTCCTTTTTTTTTTTTTTTTTTTTTTTTTTTTTCAAACGATTTATTTATTATGCCACACCATACAACATTTAAGATATTTTATATATATTTTACATTTTACAATTCAATATTGTTATCTTTAATGAATTTCACAATATGTTTATAAGTTTTTTGATTTGTTAAGATGTTGTTCATTCTAGTGGGTAGTGGTACTCCCTCTCGTACAAGGTTTGATATCAGCTCGACTCTTCGATCTGCATAACTGGAACATTTTAGAAGAATATGGTCACTATCTGCTATTTCCCGTTCCGCACATGAACAGCTTGGATTTTCACTGATATTTATTTTGTGCAGATGACTTGGGAGACGATGATGATTGAATCGTAATCGGCAAATCGTTTTTATATGATTGCGGTCCAAATTTCCTTCTTCAAACCAGATGGTTTTGGGTATACATTGTTGAATGTTCATGTAAAATTGTCCTTTATCTATATCGCATTCCCTGTACTCCCTCGCCCAATCTTCGTAAAGTTTCTCGTTGCTTTTCCTTCTCAAATCTTCTAAGCTGTGATAGTGTATCGTTTCTCCTGAGGTGATTGCTGATTTTGCTGCTCTATCCACTTCCTCGTTTTCGGGGATTCCTATATGACTTTTTACCCGTACAAGGTCTGTCTGTATATTCCTGTCCTTCAATCGATATATCTCTTCTTTGATTTTCAATGATAAGAAGATTGTCATTGCTAATTTATGATTTAGAATTCACCAGTAGCATTTTTTAAAAATATATTCCCATGACAAATAAGTTGTTATTTCGTATTAAAATTTTCTAAATATAAGGGCATTAAAAATGTTCGATTTTTAATCGATTAACCGATTGTTTCTTGTCGATAGCATCGAAACAATCGATTGTTGGCTACTTTCGACAATCGGCCACCTCAAGTAAACAGTAGCCCGAGCCAAGCAGAGTTCGCGAACCCTGTTCTCGTTTAATCTGGAGCGTTCGACCTTGTTCCGCAATTTGTCGTCGGCTAAGAATGTTCCAGTCTCACTCTTGCATGGGCTTATCAATCTTACTGTCACACTTGTAATAGCGGTAGTACGTAAGTACCAAGTGGTGTGAAGCCTCGCATGGGACGTTTCCCCGGAAGTAGCCTCTCTCTGGGCCTCGTCCACCGTGGGCTTTGCCCCAGCCGCCGGCCGGTCACTTCCGAAAACTCAGATACGGACTTATCGGCTCAGTATCCGAAGTGGGATGCGATAGAAGGGGCCTCCACTGGACGGGAGAGGAGGCGGCCCCGAGTGTGCGTGAGCCTCCTGTACATGTGTGTGTATATGTAAATGTGTAGGGCGGATTGAGGGGCTAAAGAGAGCGTGTGCGTCGTGAACGCGGCCTCGTGTGTGTAATACGTAGGTTGTGTGCGAAGGGAGTGTGGGGGGCGTTCAAACTTTCCCTCCGCGTCTCGGCTGCCCTCGTGTTGCGTCACCTGACGAATCCACCTGGCCCCCGTCCACCTCTTGACGCGTCTCTCAGATTCCTGAATATGAGAATTTTTTATATTTCTTACCGGAGTTAAGGTCGATATTCCTTGGAAAAAGAAAAAAACGTGAATATGACTGCCAATCCATGTAAATGTGACCTAAAAGGAAACCCTAAAACCTTCCCGTATGATGATCAAGAAACATATTGGTAAGTAGCGCATGCATTAAGGACGTCCTTACGTCCGGTTTTCAAATGATCCCACTTCTAAACATAATACACACTTTGATCATGTAAAATATGTATATCTGCATACATCTTTTTATTTTATCATTTATGTACGACTTGATAACAGGTAGAATAGTGAAGGAGCTCCCCGAAGAAGAAGTGTTGAAATTGCTTCACATTAAAGTGCTGTGTTCAGGTTGAAACGCGTGCCATCTCAACGGAAAGTTGCAGAGTTTATATTGATTCCGAAACCAGGGAAGTCACCTAATGGGAAAACAGGGTATCGACCAATATCCGTCCTCCCTGTGATGTCAAAACTATTCGAAAAATTGCTTCTTAAACGGCTCAAACCAGTAATAAAAATAGGAATTTTATCCCAGGCCACCAGTTTGGTTTCAGGCAGCAACATTCTACGATATCAAGTCCATCTACTAAGTTACTCGTGTTGGTTAGGTATGCATGGAGCACGTAACCAACATTCTCAACCTTAAAATACCTATTTGGATTCTGTCCAAGTGTATTTTTGGATGTAGCTCCGTTCAGTTGATCATATTTGTGTGCCTCCCAAGAAATTCAATAATCACTTCACCTGTGGAACACGCACACTCCAAAGCTTAGTATAAATTCAAATCATGAACGCAAGCCAATTGGATAATAAACCCCAGTGAAAGAATTTGCTGCGTTTCATGGTTATCAGAATGCTTCAACCGGTGTATCGGCTACAAAGCCTCTTAGGAGTTCACTCCAGTATCCACATTACTACATCACTAGGTTATTGCGATGAAAACATAAACAATAATAAACCAAAATAACGCAAATGTTGGCACCATAAATCGGGCCATACAACGGGAATGGTTTGACCTACGGACCTGGGGATGGGCTCATTCGATTCCTC
The DNA here is from genome assembly GCA_031894815.1 of Creontiades dilutus. Taxonomy (NCBI): domain Eukaryota; kingdom Metazoa; phylum Arthropoda; class Insecta; order Hemiptera; family Miridae; genus Creontiades; species Creontiades dilutus. Next base: position 143,034 of record JAVIWC010000502.1, on the reverse strand, counting down.
GTGGAAATTTCTTTAAAAAGAGTTCAAATTTGGTCTTTGACTTTTTTGGAGGTTTTTAGGGATTTTACAAAACTTTGACAACCCTGAAAGGGCACTTTAAATTAAGTGAGAGGGCTGGCTCAAGAATTGGGGCGTTGTTGGACCAATATTGATTTTTCCTGAAAATTTCAAATATTTTGCTCCAGCCGTTTGGGAGAAATCGTACGGCGGACGGACGGAAAAATGTTCATTGCAGATTCGGATTCTACACCCTTTGAAACGTAAACCATGAAATTTTCAGTGGGGGTTAGAATTTTTTTTCAAGAGCGATTACAATCAAAAATTCTCATTTCTTCATTCATTGATCATTGATGCCCCATGGTACATGAGAAACGATGATATTCATCGGGATTTGGAGATAGATACCGCCAATCAAACCATTAGTAAAATATGCACGGAAGCACGAACATCGCCTCCACAAACATTAGAACCCGGAGATGTTTAACGTCCTTGACAACCATCATGAACTCCGGCGACTCAAGAGAAAGAAGCCACTGGACCTAGTTGTGCTAATTAAGTAGTGCAATGAAACTAGTGTGTAACTATTCCTGTCATTAAAGGTCACGTTTAGCTGTAAACCTTCATCATTGAAGTGAAAATAATATGAAGTAAAATATTGCTAGATGAAATGTAACATTTTCAGTTGCAATAAATAAATCACAGGGAAAAAAAATCTCTAAATCTCTATGGGGCCAGGCTAAACCAATGTTTTGTAGGGCAATACTCTAGCGTGAACAGTGAGAAAGTTTGTAGTGTATTGGAACCTATCTTCTGCAAACCATCGGTAGATGTACTACATCTTCAACTGCCCACCTACCTGGCAGTCGGTTTTGTTTTGTTTTTATCTTCTTCTTTTCTCCCCGTGGAAAACAATGAAATCCCTCCTGCCGATCAGGTTCCTCAGGCCCGTCAGAATCCTGTTCCCTCCCCAGCTCTATTGTCTCGAAAACGTTCGCGCTCCCCGGCGTTTTAAAACGATTTTCATTTGAAGCAAGTTGGAACGACCGAAGGTCAAGGGAGGCGGGGCGGGGAGAAATGCGAGATGCCGACGCTGCCTCCGAGAGCTTCAAAGTCAATCACCGATCAGCGAACCTCGAGCACAGATGGGCTTCCGACGTCTTCACAGGTTGGTGAAAAGATCTCAGCTTTTCTCGTTTAACCCCGATCGAAATGTGAACGGTGGTGCTCCCGAGTCTTATCTACAGGTGACAAACGCTACGTTCTCGTTTCTCCCCACAATCAAAATTCCTACCCTCAATCTGCTTTTTAGAACTTTGAACAACTTTCGTCTCGAGCTAGTCTGTCTGTCTGCAGGCTGTGGGCACCAGGGCCGGTGTCGGTTAAACCTGGTCGACTTTCATCTCACTTATCTATTTTGTTTTTAGGAAATTTTCATTTTAAAAAAATTGAGCTTTTGCTTGGGCTCTGAATTTGTTTGGAAATCCGAATATCAAAATGAAATTCTGAAATTATCCCTGGATTTTAACTCTTTTATAAATGCATACCATTCCAGAAGATTTTCGATAGGATTGAGATATATACTTCGTTCTTTTGCCAAAAAATCGAGCATTCCGATATAAAGAATGGGTTTTTATGCCAACCATTTTTGAGTATCTTAATAGGCCAAATTTCAAAAATCGTACCGAAAAAATCACGAATAACGGCTAACAATTGTTAAATTGATATTGGTTCATTATTCAATAATAAACCATTGTAATCGCTCTGGAAAAAAAAAATTCTAACCCCCACTGAAAATTTCATGGTTTACGTTTCAAAGGGTGTAGAATCCGAATCTGTAATAAAAAATTTCCGTCCGTACGCCGTACGCAGGAGAATTTTTTTGTGCTTTGGGTGATACATAATTTTTTCTCAGTCAAATTTTAGCAAATCAATTTGATTTTAGACCACTGGTGCACGCCAATCGAGTCAAAAAATTAATTAGATTTTTTAATAAAATTTGTCCCGTATTTTGGGACTTCAATCGTTAAATGGTGGGAGTTTTAAATGTTAGCAAATCAATTTGATTTTAGACCACAGTGTGCTCGCCAATCTTGTCAAATATTAATCAGATTTTTTAAATTATTGGTTTATTATTCACTAATAAACCATTGTAATCGCTCTTGGAAAAAAAATTCTAACCCCCGCTGAAAATTTCATGGTTTACGTTTCAAAGGGTGTAGAATCCGAATCTGTAATAAAAAATTTTCCGTCCGTACGCCGTACGCAGGATTTCTCCCAAACGGCTGGAGCAAAAAATCTGAAATTTTCAGGAAAAATCCATGTTGGTCCGACAACGCCCCGATTCTTGAGCCAGCTCTCTCACTTAATTTAAAGTGCCCTTTCAGGGTTGTCAAAGTTTTGTAAAATCCCTAAAAACCACAAAAAAAAGTCAAGGCGGCCTAATATTGGACTTTTTTTGAAGAACTTTCCATGAGGAATCGAATGAGCCCCTCCCCAGGTCCGTAGGTAAAACCATTCCCGATCTATAGCCCGATTTATAGTGCCAACATTTGCATCCACAGCAGTTTTGTTTGTTTTTTTTTATCGTAGTAACTTAGTTATGTAGTGAATGTGAATACTGGAGTGAACTCCTAAAAGGGTTTATAGCCGATACACGGTTGAAGCATTCTGATATGCATGCTCCGTCTTACGAAATTTAAATTTTTCAAATCCATTGTAAATATTCTTTCACTCGGCATTCAAATTTCTACTTTATGTCCCTGTTTCACAGGTGAAATTGAATTTCAAATATCTAGAGCAGTAAACTGTTCTCAACCAAAATACCTATTTGGTGCCATTGGTCTACGGTGCCAACATTTGCGTTTTTTTTTTTTTTTATTGTTTATTTTTCATCGTCCTAGTGATGTAAATGTGGATACTGGAGTGAACTCCTAAATGGCTTTGTAGGCGATACACCGGTTGAAGCATTCTGATACGCATGAAATGCAAATTCTTTCACTGGGGTTTATTATTCAATTGGCTTGCGTTCATGATTTGAATTTCTACTAAGCTTTGGAGTGTGCGTGTTTCACAGGTGATAGAGCGATTATTGAATTTCAGGAGGCACACGAATATGATCAACTGAACAATCCAAATAGGTATTTTGGTAGAGAACTGATTTAAGTGCTCTATGCATATCTCCTGAAATTCAATAATCGCTCCATCACCTGTGAAACACGCACACTCCAAAGCTTAGTAGAAATTCAAATCGTGAATCATTGAATAATAAACCCCAGTGAAAGAATTTGCAGCGTTTTTGTTTTGATCGCTGTAACCTAGTGATATAGTGAATGTGGGCCTGACCAGAGAGTCCTCCCGCGGGCCGTAGTTAGGAGAGCCCTGATCTTAAACATTTCGAGAGATCTGGATTTTCATGTTACCTAGACGGGGAAACTATGAGTCACACCCAACGTGGCAGAAATTGATTTTCTTCTTTAATTACAATAAAAATGTGGGATTTTTTAAAATCGGATTTAGGGACGTCCGTGTAACGTATCCATTAATTACCATTATGTTTAGATTCTATCGCTTGGATCTTCAACTAAGATATATCCGTCTTTGGTGCACAACATTTTGGTGAACATGTGCGAAATCTCGTTTGCTAACATCCGCCGGATAAAGTGGAAGAAGGGCGGGATAAAGTGGGTTTCGAAGCTAGTTTGTTAGGTATAATTTATTTACGCAGGCAAGTGATGTTTGTCTTACAAACAACCCCATCTGTACAGCACGTCTGGTCCGGAACGTCTTTACTTATCTGTAATTGCTCCAACGCTGCTTTGTTGTTATTTTTAAATTCATCATTAGGATCCCCCGGGGCTGTATACATCCTGTATTTGCAGAGAATTCAGCTCGAGCTTAAATTTGAAAAGTCTTCTCCCGTTCTATTTTCTATAAGATACAATGAAATATTTGGGCTCTAGCCAGGATAATTCCGGAGAGCGTTGAATGAAGGTGCGGTTTTGGAAAAATTGTTTGTGGTCTCACGTTCTCAGATCATTTCAGTAAAATTGGAATGTCATTGCGCGGACGTGTTCGGCAGGTACACAATCGCTGTCAATCGGTCCGGTAGGCGAAAGTTTGTTTTCCCTTTTGGTAGATGAAAAATGTATACATGTAATCAGCGATTCAGACTTCTTTATTTCAACTGGCAGTTCGTTATTTGAATTGGTATGAGTTGTGAAAAACGGTGGTTCTGCATTTAGGCAATCTAAAATTTAAATTTGCTGATCTAGGCAGTTCCTATTTAATGAGAATCAGACATAAATGAATATATATTAAATAAATAAGCAGGTTTACCGAGCTGAATTGTTTTTTGTTCACATAGAATACTAATTCTTGTAATTTACTAAATTGTAGGATTCTCAATTTTTTTTACTTATCGACAACTCAATGTTTATTCAGCTCTCGCTCTGAGCTTTTTGAGGGCTTTTTTTCTAAATGGATGAATTATTTGTCTCTCTTGAGAATTTTTTCATAATGAAGACGATTTATTGATGATATCCATCGTTATTATTTTATACGTCCTGCATATATTTTGATCAAGATTCTTTTATTTTTTAATAAATTATGGAGCTTTTTTGAACTTAGTGTTATTTTCCATTAAGTTTTCCAATCCCGGGATTCGCTTTGACGTGATCCCGGGTTCGAAAAATATGTTCGGGATTGCAAACCCTACATACAACCAACGACAGGTTGATGCAACACTCAGAACGGGCTCATCGGCGGGTACTGGGATCAATGCGAGCTCCTGGTCTCAACCTCAATGATTGAGCATCATAATATGATTATGATAATATGATCATGAAGCCATGCAATGTTTACATGGTGACCAGTTTACATGGTGACCAGCTTCCATGGTTCCTACTCGCACATTATTCAGAAAAACCAATTTCTCTTCTAATTTTGACAAAGATTTTCATTCGAAATTTTTCCTTCCTCTTTTACCTGTGAAATTTTTTTCAAATTAATTTTATTAAGTTCATAGTCCAGTAGAACAATAACCAACATACATGTATGTTGAGAAATGACCAGGCCAGACCTTGGTGAAGAGATTTTTATCATCCTACGACGTGATCTTGGGACAGGACCCTATTCATGAAGTGGTGTGGCAGGTACCTGTTCAAGAAACCAATTCGGAAGACCTTGGATAAACAAAATACTTATTAATTGGAAATTCAGATGATATGACACAATCACAGCTAAATCACAGATTCCAAATCCATACCTGCTCAGGAGGGTGCTCCTGCGTTCCTATTGAAAGAGTTCATGAGCGATTTCTCCCAAACGACTGAAGTAAAAAAGCTGAAATTTTCAGGAAAAATCCATGTTGGTCCGACAACGCCCCAATTCTTTAGCCAGGGCTCTCACTTAATTTAAAGTGCCTTTTAAGAGTTGTCAAAGTTTGGTAAAATTCCTAAAAACCTCAAATAAAATCAAGGCGGCCTAAATTTGGGCTCTTTTTGAAGAACTTTCCACGAGGAATCGAATGAGACCCTCCCCACGTCCGTAGCTCGATTTATGGTGCCAAGATTTGCGTTATTTTGGTTTATTATTGTTTTTGTTTGGATTGCAGTAACCTAGTGATGTAGAGAACGTGGATAATGGAGTGAACTCCTAAAAGGGTTTATAGCCTATACACGGGTTGAAGTATTCTGATAACCATTAAAGAAAAATAGGAGCGTTACATCTGTTTATTCTTGTCAGAGACGTTTCGTCCCGCAGCGGGGACTTCCTCAGTCTAACTATGTATAACTACTAGCATACTTGAGGCATTGACATGGTGGTGGCACCACACATATCTTGTTGTTGGTTACTTTTAGCTCTGTATTTGTCGTTAAACTTTTCACTCCTCCCTGTCCATGTACTCAAGTTGGTCATAGTATCTATTGCTCAGTTGTTTGATCTCAACTGCGTCAATTAGTTAAATAACTTTGCTCTGTTTTAAAAATCAAAAAGGGGAGAGGAACTGCAGCATAAATTAAATTTACTTTAATCGAAACAAAAAACGCTGCAAATTCTTTCACTGGGGTTTATTATTCAATTTTATTCATTTGAGTTGCATTCATGATTTGAATTTCTACTAAGCTTTGGAGTGTGCGTGTTTCACAGGTGATAGAGCGATTATTGAATTTCAGGAGATATGCATGGAGCAGTAAATCTGTTCTCAAGCAAAATACCTATTTGGATTGATGAGTTGATCATATTGTGCCTCGTCTTCTGCTTCCCTTGGTTTTGCCTGGGGGGCGGTTGGGGGCTTACATTATTTTCATTATTATTTCTGTCAATCAATCATTCGTCTATCTCTTTATCTACTTCTGAATAACGAGTTGTTTTCTGGTTTTTATGTTACAGCGATGGGCCGCCTCCCGCAGCCAGCACCGGCAACGGGCTCCTCGGGAGCGGCGAGCAGGCCCGGCTGGTGGCACTCGGGGCCGGTCGAAGGAAGATGTCGTCGCCAGCGACTTTCCTCGGCCCGCAGCGCCCCATTGCCCGGCGCCTCTCCAACGTCGGGATCCAGGCTCGCAAGTTCTCCCACGGCCTCGTCTTCGGCTCCGGACCCGCAACGGCCGAAATCGTCTGCCAGGGACGCGCCCTCTGCGCTCAGTACATCAGGTGAGATCTTAACTTTGTAATGGATATGGTTGTTGGCTCTTACCGATTCTTGAATCCGTCGCCTTTGGAAATAAATCAGGCGTTTCCAAGCGTCTGGATCATCCTCTGAGCATGGCGGAGTATTATTACCGCATCCAGTTCAATGGAAGGGGCAACTATACCATTCCATCACCTCACTTGCGAACTTTCGGGAGATGAAAGAGTTTATTTTCTTCAAATTCAAAATTTTGCCTTGTATACCATTCTGAACATCTGTCATTCCGTGACTATCTGTCTGTCTACCAATTTTTTATTTTTTATTTTTATTCATTCGTTTATTTTGAATACATACGTAGCACATCGTTACATTTGAATGATACTCCCCCACGTAAGGAAATCTCGTACTTGGGGGAGGAGTTCATCTTCATGTTTGAAAGTACAATCATTCGACATGGCTACAAATTGATAACAGTATCAACAGTATGCATAGGTATAGTTGAATTTTTAATATACAGGTCTAAACTACTTAACCAGAGAAGAAAAACTAATTCACGAATACAATTTTTTTTACTGCTGATTTAAATTGACTTAAGGACGAAAACTCTCTAACCCGTAAAGGAAGTTCATCAAAAAGCCTTGCACCCCGATACAAACATGTAGTCTGACCTGCTGAGGTTAAACGAAATGGAATTTTAATGTTCCCTCTTCCACGGGTGTTCGAAATACAAAATTCGCAAGCACCAGCCTTCGTACTCTTATAAGTTTCAATAAGAGTGATTGTTTTGCACGCTGTTTCGAGAGTCGGGACGCCGAAAAGTTCAAATAGCTTGGTAGACGGGAAGCGCTTGTGCCTTTTGAGTAGGATTTTAAGGAGACTTTTTTGGGCTACAATGAGAGGTTGCATGGGTATGCATGGCATACCAATGAAATCGGCTTCCGCTTGGAAATCAAAATCTCAGTCTACCCAGACGCAGGCTAATTTATGAGCAGTGAAACTAATAGAGGACCCCATCTACAGCCTACTTAAGCACATTCTCTGGAAATTTCATCAAAATCGGATGAAAACTGTACAAATTAGGCTTGTAACCAGGAAAGGAGCGAGTATACCAAGCTCTCCTCCAATACCTCTCTTGAAGCTTTCCATTAGGAATGAGCATCGATGTTAACATCGAACCAGAACATCGATGTCCAAAAAACATCGGTCACTAAACATCAATATATTTTGATGCAAAACATCGATGTTTTAGAAAAAAATTCATTCTAAATAGGTAATTGTGGAATTATACTAGATACAATGAAACATTCAACTAATTTCTTATTTTGAAAAAATACAATTCATCACAAATAATTGTATACTAAAAAAACTATATCAACTCCAAGTTTTTTCAAGTGTTGAAAATAAAATGAGCAATTTCGCGTTTATAACACATCAGTTCACGAAAACATCGATGTAAAATGAACATTGTCTCCTTACCATCGATGTCAATAACATCGATGTTTTGAAAACATCGACCATCGATGCTCATCCCTACTTTCCATTCCTTATAGTCCAGTCAATGAATGGTTATAGAGCGCAATCGGGTTACGAGTTTTGTTTGCTTCAGGGGTGCATTTAGGGTCGGTAGGAGGTAAACATAGTCGAAAATGTCGGACTTTTTTCGGTTTTTCGCTTATAACTCGGAAACTAAGAGTTCGACAGAAAAAAATCATACCTTCTATTATGAAAGCTAAGTAAATTTCCTACAAAAATCACTCTTACAAAAATTTTCTAGAATGAACCGTTCCCAAGATATTTGCTAACAAAAATGTCCATTTTCAGAAATTTCCTTTTCGGGCCCCTTTTTTCATCAAATTCAACTTCAAGTAATATACAATTTGAGGGTATGGTTGGACAGACCGTGTCATTTCCTGACTCACTGTAACAAAATCCGATTTTTTTATTCAATCCTGATTGGTGAAAAAAACTTCTGAAGTTCAAATTTCTTTAAAATCTTCCTTACTTTTTGTCGCAAATGAGCTGTAAAATCGATACCCTGGGTGTGTCCCATAATTAACCTAGACACCCTGTGTCATAGTTAGGTACATGTTTCCCTCGTTCTGCTTGTTTTATTTATCTCAAAAACAGTCACACATTTTACCTGTTAGACCTAATTTCAGTTAATTTAACTCTAGCTGTTGGCTCTTAGCTACAGCTAGTTTTTGACAATCTCTTAACCTACCTAGAGGATTCTCCTTCGTGTTAAGGAGACGCCCGGGCACGAATTTGATGCCGAAAGTCAGGGCCGCTCCAAGTAGAAGCAGATACGGAGCGGCATCCGACTCCCTTTTTGAGAGGCGCTTTGTTCTTGGGGGAGAAAGTTACTCCGCCGCTCGGTAGGTGCATATCGGGCTCCGGCGCTGGGCCCCCGAGGGCTTGAAAAACCGACTCACAATCGGTTCCAGCTGCCATATTCGTCATCTCGAACCCAACTGAAATGCGGGTTTCGTGAATTGGTCGATGGAGATTGGGAGGCAAAAGCGGTCTTCGTGAACTGAGTTGAAATCCCTGGAAATTGTTACACAAGGGTTGATTATTTCTGTATTTGGCGGCCCTTCAACGTACATCATTGGTGTAGATTTATTTGATGCGGTCTATAATCAGCGCCACACGCTTTCATACCGTGTAATCATATTCCATCCTTCAGTCTGTCTGTCCGTGTGTCCGCGGATGCTTGTAACAATCCTAGTTCTCACAGTTTTCATCAAATTTTGATGAAATGTTTACGGATTGTGTGGGTTAGGCTCTATAGGGTGTGTCCGATAAGGTGCGCAGTACTTCACCCACGTATTTTACAACCAATTTCCAACAAAAAGTGCCTCCTAGCAATTTTTTTATCTCGCTTAGTTTATGAGTTATTTCAGTTCTAAGATTTTTTTCGTGTTTTCGACCTTGTCTCAGCACAACGGCTATAGATAGCTCACATACAGTATTATGTAAAGTTAAAATTGAGGATACCGTTGGAAAGTGCGTTAAATTTCTTATCTTTCAAGCGCCAAACCATCAAACAGTGCCATCATCAGGTGCCTCTAGCTTAAAAAATGCGCCAAAACGTCAGCTTTTGAATAGTGTATCACATCGGTGCTCCAACTTGAACTGCTGGCGATCTACCACAATATTTTTGGACTACTTACGATCGACTCTGAGAGGCTGCAAGTATGTGTGATGCAGGGTTGTCTTGCATACACGATACTAATAGTTATTCAAAATGCGAGTTTATTCGTTTTTTCAAAATAAAAGAGTTACATATGGTGTTAAACTTAACTAAGGAGTGACTTTGGATGTTGAAGCGTGGCACTGCATGTCCTCAGCATACTTTTCATAAGATGGTGAGTAACCACTGAATGCTAATCGCAAGCATGATGACATATGATCGTCAGTTAGTCGATTGCTATATTTTGACTTGATTATCTTCATTTCAGAAAATGCAAACTCGCACAAGTAAGTTGACTCAAACATTGCCGTCAGTTGAAGGGCGATTTGTCTTAGATTCGGATTTTTATCTTCAGATATAAAACACCAGAAATTTGTATCAGATGCTGTAGCTTTGAGATGTATATCTAATATAATCTGCACCAACTCATTTTCAACAGAACATGAGTTCATATTAAACTGACTTGCTACTTCAGTAGCTAATTCCTCAATGTTTTTACATGAAAAAGGATAACCCATAAATTATGCTATATTTACCAATTTACTGCAATCATAAAAACGCGTTTGAATTGTCCCAAAATATTTGAAAATTCAGCCACATACGTATCCTAATTCAACTGAGGAATCCTTGCTTTCAAAGACGGAAAATGCTTCAGATCCTTTCTTTTCAGTTCATTTATCATAAGTTGCAATTTACTTTTGCCGCAAGCAGTGTTATTACTTAATACGTTTTTGTAGTTTAGTTACCTACTTATTAAAACTCGAATTTTCTTCTCGAGATCTACTCAAAAATACCATTTGAGCACCCCTGGTGTATCAAAAACAATTTTTGCTAGGTATTTTATTTGGTCGAGAAAACCTCGTTTGAATGCAAAAAACAGCGAAGCAAGTCGAGGTTTTTAACGCTTGGCAATGGGGTTTCAAATAAGTTGGCATTTTTATTAACAAAATTGATCTGCTCTATCTTCTAAGGTGCAGTTTTAAATTTGTGCAACCATTTTCTTATACGTAATTAGAGTAAATTTTCAAAATGGCCTCCATTTTGTCGAATGCACAAATGTGTTCTTTTGTGCATTGCACCAACAGCAATTCGAAGCTCTCGTCGGTTTTCTTTCTCCGCAATCCATTATTCTTTGAATGAGATGACCTCTTGACTCAATCCTGATGATATGCCTCTGGAAGGACCCAAGTGGGTGATTTCAATTACTAGCAAACTGTTTGCGACGTTTCTTCCAGTTATTTGCGACAGTTACAGAGTCTTGTTATCGTTTTAAGGGAAATTTTAGAGCAGCGTATATTGGAAATGGCATACCTTGCAGGTATTGTTGAAAAACTAAACGAGTTCAACGTTCGAGAAAACAAGATGAACCTTCTCGAAGTCATAGGAATCATTTGTGCGTTTATTGCCAATTACGAGGTTCTCAAAACTGACGTTGGGCTCAAGGAGCTGATTCAATTCTCTACTCTCAGTCCACTTTCAGTTACCAAGACCCCCGACCTCCCAGAAGACGAAATTATTGTTTCCATTAATCACCTTAACCAGTAAAAAACTGACGTGCAAACAAGATTTACCAATTTTGTCAAGCTACACATTCCTGGTTGGATTCGAGTTTCATTTCCATTTGAAGCTGTTCTTCGTAAGCTAAAAAAATGTATTCAAACGGAGTTTTTAGATCTGAATATATGCGCTTATTACAACTATTCTATTCATATGATGGAAATGATCGGGCTGGTTAGAAATTAGGACAAAGACGGATTCCATGTGCGAAAAAAACGAATTTCTACATCAGTTCTTTCAAGTAAAATTTGAACCAATAGGCTTTTAGGAAATGTGAGGTTTCTTTGGGTGAAACAAAAATGTATTGTTCAGAAAATAATTATATCCATGACTATGTATATTAAGGAAAAAATGTATGCTTCGCAATAGAGGTGCCTTTGTGATTTGAAAAGCCGATGAAAAATAGACATTGTTTTGGAAATAATGTTTGAATTTCAAATGAATCAAGAAAAAAAAATACTTGTCGGAATTTCTTATAGTGTCAACTGTTGCATTATCTTACTATATTACCTACTTTAATAAAAAATCATAAATTAAGTTTAAGACTGTTGAGGGCTGTTAAGGATTGACTGTTGGGGTTGTTGTTGATACGATTGGTATCCGGGTAAGATAGTACAAACCCCTAACCCCCAACCGCAAATGGAATGCCTTATCGTTGTGGTACATTCCATGCAAGCTACCTTTGGACAATTTTTTGTATCTTTTTAGGAATTAAATCTGTATTTATCCATCGAATGCCTAAGTTTAAAACAACCCCGATCATTGTTTATATTAATCATTAACCGTGCGAATTATTGTGTGAATAATTTGTTTGATATCTCGTTGACAGGTCAAGACTGAAAAGAAGCGGCTTGTTCACGAAGAAGTGCGGGCTTCAGCGGCTGAGGTCAGCAGCGACGCTCCCCGGCGGCTACGTCGTCCGCCAAGTCCTCCCAGATCTCATCAGCATCGGCACTGAACTCGAACGGCTCCACCCTAAGGTCCGAAACTTATTTATTTATTCATATAGGACGAGCACATTGATGTTGGAAAACGCTGCGAATTTCATCCCAACGGTTGAATATTTTATTATTGACTAGTTTAACGGCCCTGCTACGCAGGTTAAAAAGAAATAAGTGAATAACACAATTTTTTTTTTCGTGATTTATTATTGCGACTGAAAAATCAAATACATTTCATCTAGCAATTTTACATATCAATAAAGGTACACTCCAAGAGGGTAGGTTTACAGCAAAATCTAGCCCTTTATTATATAGCTCAATTAATTAGCACTGAGTTCGATTGCACTTCTATTCACTCAGCACAACTAAATCCAGTGGTTTGTTTCGCTTGAGACGTCGGATTTCACCTTCGTTGTCCAAAACGTAGAGCATCTCCGGGTTCACGTGTTTGTGGAGGCGATGTTCATGCTTCCTTGCGTATTTTGCAATAATTTCATAGACTGTCTCCATCCTCAAATCTCGATGAATATCATCGTTTCGCATGTACCAAGGGGCTCCAACTATACTTCTCAGTATTTTATTCTGAAAGGTTTGGATTTTCTTAATATTTGATTTCTTGGCACGGCCCCAGATCTGTATCCCATGGGTCCAAATAGGGCGAAGGATCTGCTTATATATAAGCAGTTTGTTGTGAAGAAGGAGATGGGAATTCCTTCCCATTAGCCAATACATCCTTCTGTACTTGATACTGTATTTGTCTATGTGTTTATTCCAGTTTAATTTGGAGTCAAGTGTCAAACCCAAGTATTTAACTGCTTCAGTATACGGTATTTTGTTCGAATTGATCTCAACATCCAAAATTGGGACTTTTCGGTTAGTGAAGTTGATGTGGGCTGATTTTGATTCGTTCAGCTTCATTCTCCACATCTTGGTCCATTTACAAACCTCAGTAGTAGACGTCTGTGGTTGCAGCTTCTATATCATCTCCAACAGAGAGGATAGCCGTATCATCTGCAAAGGTGGCAACAGTTGTGCCTTCTTGTTGGGGTAAGTCCCGTGTGTACAGGAGGTAGAGTACTAGACAACACAATGAGGGAGTATAATAACAATATTAAAAGTCAAAAAATCGTATATCCCAAATCCCCGAAGAGACCACGTCGCTTGCCCTGGGAGACGGGGGCGAGAATTCCACCCGCCCAGCGTTACCACCCCCTGAAACGTCGATATACTCTGATAAGCTGGTTTTTATATAGTGTGATTAGTAGAATAAAAAGAGAAGATGCACAAATTTGGAAATTTCAATTGAATTTTACAACGATTTTCATTCTTAAAATGAGTTCATAACCGATAAATAATAAAAATCAATAAATTTGACAATTTGAAGCTATTTTATCAAATTTTAGTGATTTTTTTAAATCTAGTTGGAAATTGATCAGTCCACTTTTTTCAAAATGTTTTGCGTTATTAACTCATTACGAATTCTTTTGAAATTCTTGATTTTTTTGGAGAGAGAACAAAGTTTTTAGGAGTTTTGTCTAAAATGATACCTAAATGTACACATTTGTGTGTATGTATTTCCCCAAGGGCTTCATTCTGTCCTAAAAAACAACCTAGAAAGCCGAAATTGTAGCTTTTGCGGGACTTCTGAAGTGTGATGAGGGCGCTCACACTCAGCTGAATGACGCAAGTTCTGTATTTTGTCCTTGGCTACTTAGAAAGCTGATATTTGAATCGTAGCATGATGGTTTATGGTAGATCGAGGGATTTACAACGTAATTTGTTAAAGGATATGGAATCGCTTATGGTCTAGCGTTCTGTTTTGTACAAGGCGGCTAGTTAAGGTTGGTTTACGCGGAGTTACATTTAGGACGAAGCCATCCAACGATATTTTGACGTCTAGAAGTCAATCACAAGGTGGGGAGACCAGTGACCAACTGAAGGTCCTTGTGGCTAATAATTAGCCAACTATTGATCAAACGATCAGAAATATAAATATGACTCTTTTTATGGCATCTAGAGTGGACAAGATAAGGAATGGAGGAGCTTGGAGCTAAGTTTATATAATACACAGATAGTTTATTTTACCTAATTTCCTTTATGTTTTCAATTGAATAATAACCGTTGACCGAGCTAGATAGTCTAACACTGTGGCCCAGCTCGGAGTTGGTTCTTACATCTAATTTTTATGAAGTACCTACAATACTGTTATTACAATTATGGTTAATCTTCCATAAAATGATGTACTTAGTTGATACGTAATATTTATTGCTATTGATGAGATAAAATTGTTATTATTGCTTCCGAATCTGCGAAGCAGCGAAAGCCTTGTGTTCACATTCGGGAGCAAACTGAACAAATTTGGTTCCGTGTCTGTTGGTCTGTCTGTCTGCATTTCCTTGTTACAGCCATAACTTCCACAATTTGGAATGAATTTAGCTCATATTTTGAGGGATTCTGTGGATAAGGTCTGTTGAGGTCCCATACGAATTTCATCTCAATGTAATCAGCGGTACACTCTGCGCATGTGCTAATGTGAAATTCTTGGAACAGCCGCAATTTCCACATTGTTCAAATGTATCTGAAATGGTTTTAGATCTTGAAGAATTTTTCAGTATTTAGGTCATTATCTCTTGAAAACCACCCTTGACTCGTATTCGAGGCCCACTTTATGGACTCCAAATTCCCCAAGCTGCTTTGCGCCGTTGGTTTTTCCCAAGCCACCCTTTTTCTGGCAAACGGTTAGTCACCCGTAGTCCCCCCTCTAGCACCCAGGTGTTTCCTGGGGTAGTTGTAACCCCGTCCCTAATTGATTTCTTCTATCCCCCTCTCTCTGCTCCCCGCGATTCCCCACATATAGTTATCACTTATCAAACCTGACTGACTTCATATCATAGTTATCAAAGTGACTTCATTTTCCGAACTAAGTAGTGGCAAAGCAGCACATTTTGTGACATTGTTGGCTACCCGCAAAACCTCAACTTCGGCAGAAGCGCCTTAAGGTTTTATTCAACAACACCTTTATTTATTTGATTGGTTCACTGTATCGACGAATAAGAATTGAATTATGTATTTTCGTACTCGTTCATTGAGCATGTACCTACGCATTCATTTGAAATACAGCCTCTATCAGTTAACTGCACAATCGTTTATATCGAGGGGTTAGAGGTAAAAGTACCCAAGTCCATTTTTTTGTGAAATTGAGTTAAAAGTACCTAACCAACTAGGATGATACATAATATGTAGATATTATCTTCCTTGGGTTCACCTTAACACACATTTTGGTGTATTATTCAATAATAAACCATTGTAATTGCTCTTGAAAAAAATTCTAACCCCCCCTGAAAATTGCATGGTTTACGTTTCAAATGGTGTAGAATCCAAATGTGCAATACAAAATTTTCCGGCCGTACGCCGTACGCACGATTTCTCCCAAACGGCTGAAGCAAAACTTCTTCCATTGTCCAATTCCCCTCAAAACCTTCTTAGCATTTTGATGGATCTCCTCCCACGTTCGCCCGGAGTATAGTTGGGCAACTTCATCACCTAACATGTAGGACATGGTTTTTCCGAAATAATTTTGCGTTTTTGTGATAATGTACGACTCACTACGTCTGATATCAGTGATTTACGTAGAAGGGTTGTTATAATACAGAAATAGTAAGCCTGGGTAATCATTTGCAGCGTTTTTAAAACTTATTTTTATTGGTTATCATGATCTTATTTCAATGAAATTATGCATCGTGAATTTCAAGCTTAGCTCCTTTCGGGAAGACTTAATATTGCAGGAAATGTTCCTATATTTGTCTCCCTTGTGGGTTGACGGCATGAGCGGCCCCGCGGGCAAGTTGGGGTACATGAGCGGCCCCACTCAGAGTGGGAGCACTTGTACCAGCGGCCCCGGTCGGTCCAGGCGTATAGGTATGTACGAGAGCGGCCCCACGGAAATATGGGAAATGAAACCAATAGCACCAACTCGAAACTTTTTTCATGCGTATAATTTATTGCTCTAAAATGAACACTGTCAATTTTTTTTTTTTTTTTTCCAAATAGACAATCACAGTTACATGACTCCCGACCCAAGTAGGTACTTCTCCCAGGCTGGTACTTATAAGAAACGATTTGGACATACTTGGCTAGGGTAACCGTTTACCAACATCATATCTCGATTTCCACGCGAACTTTTCGTTAACAAGGCTACTTCGGGTTCCATCTTCGCTCGGATATCTTTCAGTCACTGGATTCAACTGCGGGGCCGCTCGTACCATTTCTAATCTGTGCCCTTAGACCAGGCGGGGCCGCTCGTACATGCCTATGACTCCGAAACATCGCCTTCGCTCCCTACGGGGACGCTCGTACAAGTAGCACCCCCCCCCCCCCCTGTGATGGGGCACGTTTATATTGTTATGAATTACAATGGAGTTTATCAAACTGTTGTTTTGTAGGTGTACACGAACGTGGGGCGACAGATCTCTCCGTTGCCGGGCGGGGCAGCGGCGTCCGAGAAGGCCGTGGCCGCCGGTATGACGACTGTCGCCAAGGAAATTTGCCGCGGCACCATCACCTGGCCGATGGTCGTTTCTGTCTATGCCGTCGCCGGAGGCCTCGCCGTGAGTATATACAAATATAGGTACATGAACATATTATAACTAAAATGAATGCTTCAAAACGGATTTTGACAAAGAAATTGTTTACTGCCATTGCAATAGCTTCATTTTCTATGAAAATTGTGTCTCGCCTTTTTTAAGTTTCACCACTTTTCTCTCATACTGGTGTGTGATTGAATTTTTCTGAGTTCAGATTCAGATACATCACACTTGAAAACATGAGGAGAAACCTAATTTTCTACGGAAGACAAGAAAGGTTTTTTCAGGACAATAGGTACAGAAGTAATTTATTTATACAATACGGTATAAATCCCAGTTTACAGATTCAATGTAAAATTGAAAGGATCGAGCCTAGCGGTATAATAAGTTGATAACAAAAACCAGAAAGAAACACAATAAGTACAGTTGAATGATGCAGAAATAGAAGCAAGAACAAAAAATGCTGCAAATTCTTTCGCTGGGGTTTAGAATTGGCTAGCGTTCATGATTTGAGCCAGATCATTGGATTTCAGGAGATATGCATGGAGCACGGTTCTCAACCAAAATACCTATTTGGATTGATCAGTTGAAATCGCTCTACCCTTAAACACGCACACTTTAGTAGAAATTCAAATAATGCACGCAAGCCAATTGAATAATAAACCGAAAGATGAAAAATAAAAACATCTATAATTTATCAAGTCCTTTAGCACTCGCATTGCGTAAAAACTTCCCCAAATCCAAATATAAACGATGTAGCCAAAGGTAAACTGATGTAGAGGAGGCACACAAATATCATCAACCGATCAATCCAAATAGGTGTTTTTGATGAGGACCGATTTACGTGGTCTATGCATATCTCTTGAAATTCAATAATCGCTCTATCACCTGTAAAACACGCACACTCCGAAGCTTAGCACAGATTCAAATCATGAACGCAAGCCAATTGAATAATAAACCCCAGAGAAAGAATACTTATTCACCCCACTAATAATATTGAATAATATTTACCTATAAATCATCAGCGTTTCATGCATATCAGAATGCTTCAACCCGTGTATCGGCTATAAACTACAAATATCAACATCGGCTATCACTACAGTATCCACATTCACTACAACTCGACGATATCGCCATCACTAGGTTACAAACAAACAATAATAAACCAAAAAACGCAAATGTTGGTACCATAAATCGGGCCATACATCGGGAACGGTTTGACCTACGGACGTGGGAAGGGTCTCATTCGATTCCTCATGGTATGTTCTTCAAATAGGTAAATATTTAGGCCGATTCAACTTGTTTTGAGGTTTTTAGGGATTTTACAAAACTTTTACAGCCCTTAAAGGGCTTTTCAAATTGAGTGAGAGAGCTGGCTCAAGAATTGGGGCGTCGTCGGACCAAGATGGATTTTCCCTGAAAATTTCAGATCTTTTGCTCCAGCCGTTTCGGAGATATCGTGCGTACGGCGTACGGACGGAAAAATTTTTATTGGAGATTCGGATTCTGCACCCTTTGAAACGTAAACCATGAAATTTTCAGGGGGGGTTAGAATTTTTTTTTCAGAGCGATTACAATGGTTTATTATTGAATAATAAACCAAAAGCGGGACAGTAGACTTCTGTGGTTCTACAGCCAGATTATTTAATTTATTAATTTCACACATTTAAGTACCGAATATGAAAAATTGCCTATGCAACCTACAAATATGGGATTCTAGCTCAAAGGAAGGGAGCTTGTAAACAGAGATGAAAGCTACGGCTGGGGGGGGGGGGGGCTAACAAGGATTTACGTGAGCGCATTCTGTGTTCATAAACGGTACTTAATAAGCCTACCCAACTCTCAGGAAAAATCTGTAGATTCAACCAGAGTACCAGAGAGGCTAGTGCTTACCAAGGTGGCAGGTACACGAATGACCCCCTCGGGCGGACGGAAAAGTGGTGATGACGGGATAACAAAGGGCGGAAGGAGCCCACCCGAAGGTTAGTTGAAGGAGTGTTGAGCGGGGGGGGGGTCTGTCGGGTTGGTCGCTAAGAACTGGATTGTACTCCCGTTAATCATTTAAATGATAAAAAATCAACTACATAATTCTGGAAGAGCTATGATAATCACGCAAACAAATCCGCACCTTCGCTCGAGGGGATGTCGTTGTCTGCCTTCTGTATCCTGATCAATGGGCTGTTCATTCCATTCGTGGTTGCGTTTCTGGTCGTGTATGATGGAGTACGGAGTCCAACAAGAGCCAAGAGATTAGGGACATCTATAGTAATAGTACCTACTGTCGGTTAGTTCAGAAATAATCAACATTTGTGCGATAGCTTGCAGTGTTTGTGGTCGTTAGTAGATTCCTATTAAATTAGGTCAAAAATGAATGATTAATAAGTTGTAACCACTTCCGATACTTGTTCTATGTTCATAGTGAAGGTTGCCATACATCATGCCCTGTTTAGTCCTCTCTCGATTCGAAAACAACTTACTTGAGACTTTGATTAATTGGGTTCTACTTTTTTCCAAGTGACAGCGCCAAGTTGAAGATTGTTATCTTGGATCCTCGAAGGGAAACCCGGAAGGTCTCCCGACGCCCTCGTAAGATTAAACGGTGGAGCCTCAACCCGATGTGACAGCTCATTTGAGGGACAGAGACAGAGCGAGTGGGAGAGAGAGACACCGCGACTCTGTTCTTAGTTGACAGTCGCCAAACTGGGGGCATCGGATTTGAAGCGGAACTGATGTAGATAAACTCTCTTGAGAGCCTCGGCTATCGAACGAGGCTATCTGGAGACGATCAGTTAGCTTTGGACAGGGTCCACGCCGAAATCGGCCATCCTCCACTCGATACATATTAGCAAAACTAGAAATTCTGTATGTCTAACGTTGAATGCATATTCAACACCCTCAAAAACTCGTAATATGCTATTTAACCTACTTCATTTTATTCGACCGAACGTACAAATTTACCAGTGGGCTAGCAAAGCCGTTTCTCATGGTGGTAGGTAGAGGAGTGGGGGGGGGGGGGTCACAGTAGTATACAACGATTATATGTGTACCTAACGGTTATACATATTCGTACTCTTCACGTTTATATGTACGTACATCTTCAGAAGAAACCAGTTCATCTCCTTCCCTCAAGGAGCAAGTTGATAGACCTGTCATTCCCTTACCGTCTGTCAATCGATGTCATTCCATATTGGCGGTTTCCTTCATGATCCAAAGTCTCTCTTGATTTCATCTTCAGATTAAAGAAAATCTAAACAAACTCCAATCCGATGTTATTCGTAAAAACACCCCAATTCACCATTAATTTATATTTTCAAAATAATAGAAGTATTCAAGTATTCATTACCAAGGGTAATTACAACACTATTTCAGATTACAAGGCTTATTATGGGAGACAATAAACTAAAAGTCAGTATATTGACTAGATTCCTGAAAGAGGTATATATCATTTGAGGAGCTTACTTTCAAACAGGCACATATCCATTCCGATTGCAAGGCACTGAAAACCTACGTTTTACCTTTTGATGCAAACACATAACTTTAGCCCCGGAATTGACGTGGATGGGTTCTGTTTTGTTCGGAAGTGATGGGGGGAACTAATTCAACTCATATTCAGAGATAGAAAATTGAGAAAAAAACTTTTTCTCCCAGATTTGGATATGTGCCTTTTTGAAAGTAAGCTCCTCATTTATAATACTAATATGTGTAAGAGATAGTTGGGAGATAGAATATTGAATTGTTTTTAATTGTGTTTATTATCCTAAACATCACACAACTGAGAATACCAAGAAAAGGGAAGAAGTAACCACTCGTACAAAGATCCAAGGAAGCCTCGAGAAAAGGCGAAGCTTCATTGAGGGCAGGGAGTCTTTCTGGAGGGAGAAAATACAACGCTGCATTATTTTTTACAATGTTGACAGTTTGAGGGCGTATAACTTGTACGTATCCAATAACTATGTATTAATAAATACAACTTTGTTTGACTAAAAATGAACTTTTCGTTGTAGGTAGACTGCGTGAGAGCGGGTCATCCCGAATATATGACGGCTCTGGTGGAGGCGATGGCGACGGCGCTAGAAGAGGATATGGCGGGATGGATAGCCGAGAACGGGGGCTGGGTGAGTATCTAATAAGAATGGCCTATTCAAATTTCTTCCAACTTTATTTCTCTACCAGACAGAACAACACGAATCTTGAAGCGCGCCGGTTTTTTTGGTCTCCAGTGTAGTTTATTTTTTAACTAATGTGGCAAGGAGGTCTTTACCTCCAACTCCTCCCCAGGCACATTCGACTGCCCGATGGGCACCCTGCCAAAACAAGCACTATATGCCCAGTGTACAGCACTTGCACCCATCGTCAGGAACTTCCTGGGACCCAAGCGCTAACTGTTTGGTAATTACTGGGTAGGCATTGACATCCCAGTATGTTGTGACGAACTGATGTCGTCGACCTCAACAAAACTGAAAGGTCCACGTTTCTCCACCACGTTTTGGCGAATGAGAGGAGTCTTGACCTCTCCCGTTTTAATAACCCGAGGATCAATGGAAGCCTGTCCCCAGGTTAGAAAACGCTGTTTTGCCAACACAGGGCAGTGGCAGATCACATGACACGCAGTCTCATCCTCTGCCCCACAGAACCGGCCGAAGGTGGTGTTAAATTTGCCCATTTTGTGGAGAAGGTATCTACGTGGACAGTGCCTTGTTAAGAGCCCCGTTACTATACGTATTTCCCTTCTTCCTAGGCTTAGCAGCTTGTTAGTTCTCTTCATAGAGAAGTCAATACATTGATTTGCCTGCCTCTGCCCATTAACATGTAGCCAGCAGGTAGTACTCTTCTTACTCTCCCATTTGGAGAGCTCTCCGTGGTGTCCAATGTCATTTTGTCACTATGTAATTCCAAAACCTGTTTCGCTTTTTGCAGGTTGGCTTGTGCTCGTACTGCAAACCGCCTTCCCCCGACGTCTCTTTGGGCGGCGTTGTGGCTCTCCTGGGCGCCCTCATCTTCGCAGCTTTCTTCCTCGTCCTCACTCTCCGGTGGTTTCGGGTCTGATGGTTTTACTTCCATCTTCGAACTGATGTGAACCCGTCGTGAGAGACCCGTCAACGAGTTATGGGAAAGAACCTTCTCTAGGTTATCGTCTCGAACGGATCTAAGCCTGTCTGAATAGCTCTCCTGAGCCTACAGCGCGTGCTTCCTATGTTGGCTTCACTACGCGTGAAAAGCAGCGAACTTTCCAGTCACTTATCAGCAGTATTCGTGACTTACAAATACGCTACAAGCAGCCATATAGGAGCGTACAGTGAACTACGAAAAAATAAGTTTAATAACTAAGTTGGTACTTATTAAGTAATATAATATATGCGATATATTATATCGTAAAATATGGCGACAGACAAAACTTTTCTCGCCCAAATACGACAACAAACCCTGAAAAGAATGATACGAAATGTTGTTTATTGGTGCACCATTATTCCTTACTTTCCAGTCATCGAAGTACCTATCTGGAATTAATAAAATCAAAGGGGAGGAATTAGTTTGCAATCTAGTACCAAATTATGAGGTGCAAGGTCTCTTGGCCCCTAAAGGAAATTGTAATGGAGTTTGTTGGGTGGAGAATTCTGGGGTTTTGGCGTACCTACTGTAGAAGATCGGTATCCTGTAGCGAGGTTCCACTTCAGGCAGTAGACGACGAGCGAGATTTCACTTCAGGGAGTAGAACGGAATGTTTTCCAAAGTGGATAAGGGGCGAAAAAGACCTGATGACAAACGAACACCATGAGAGAATTCGCCGAACAAAATTTAAATGAATAAAATTCCTTTAGGGCAGACGTATTTCGGTTTCTTACCCACGGCGATACGATGTTGGAGAAAAACGATGAATTATTCTTCTTCTGACGCTTCAATCCAGATAAATGTCAAGATGAAATGAACAGTCTTGAATTAACAGTCTTGAATTAACTGCAGGCTATTTTTCCAAAAGGAAAAGATTGCTATTTTCGAATTAAATCGGCGACAAGAAAACTTCTCCCACTGCTAGACGAGAACGGTGAGATGATAAAAAAAAAACAGTGGGAGAAGAAAGGAGAGATTCCATAACCTGGCTACACTGCCAACGATGAAGGAGAAAATTTGCTAGCGCTGCCTTCCGGACACTAAGGGCTATGCTACACTACCTGACTTCAGCCGGTTAGAGTGCAATTTCATAACATCCAAATGCAGCAGAACAGAACAGATTTTGAACTTGGCTTTCCAAAAAAATTATTGATAGTCGTTTTGCACTGAATGAATTGCTCAATTTCACATGTCTAACATCTTAAAGAAGAAGTGGAATTTGTTGAAGAATTGGGTACCCGATGACCTGGAACTTCAATTGAGTTCCCATTTGAATTCCAACCCAATTGAGCCTAACATTCCGCATAGCGCATTATTTCCCCTTCAATCAAAACTGAAGATTTGCGGATGCACTATGGTGTTATTCTTTCTTCAGACTAATCCTACGATTCATAGATGGAGATCGTTGAGTTATATCTATCTGTTTTTGAAACAGTGGACAGTCGCCGTTTTGAAATAGAGTTGATGATGAAATGAGCATCATGACTGCAGGCGTGAATAGTGAATGTTTCTGCTGATAATCGATCTTCCGGTGAAATAATCTCACACGACAATAAATAATCAGAAAAACTCAGGATTCACGGGATCTTCTCTTCTATTCACCTGGTATTCTATCTTGAGCTCAGCGCAAATTGTTCACAAAAGAGAAAGTTTTGTGAACTCTACCGGTAATTGGTTGAGTTTGCTGCAACAGATTTTGGAGGTCCAAATCGTGCCAGCCAGCGGAATAACTTCTAGTGTGACCGCTACCTAGGTTCCTTGATAGGTAACAAATAGAGGAGACAGTAAGGCTACATAGTTTTTAGAGTTACGTATGTGATCGAATAACACAGGTCTACAAAAGCAAATTTTTGATCAGCTGCATGGAATATTCAGCTAAATTCTATATTTTTTGGTGTGCTGAATCCAAAAATGACCGCTATTTTCCTCCATCACGTACAGTTTTCTTGCGAATTAGGGGAGAGGGGGACATAAAAAACGAAAACGTAGAAAAAACACCATAATTTGTATTGTCTATAAACTCAAAATAGAATAAAGTGTTTGTTTACTATTCAGTACGAAATGCTCAAAAACTTCGTTCAGTTTGCTTGTGGAACCTTTTTTTTTTGTTTGATATTTCGTCGCACACGTTTTCGTGCTCCAGCATTGTCCGTATCCCTCTTGAGTATCCAACAATGGGAGCATATTGACGTTCCATCGTAGGTTTTTCCATAATGAACTTTTCCTCGCTCAGCTCCCAGGTTTTCTGGAAAGTATTCGACATGGGAGTGAAGGAAATGAACTTGTTGCATCCTTGAGCTTTGCAGGCAGCCAACATGCGATTCACAATTGTTTTGTAGTTAGGGTCTTTCGTATTCCCTAGAACCTTTTGCACTATATACAGCAAGGCATCCTGACTTTTCAGAAAATCAAATAAACGACGTGTTATGACACGATTTTGGGCATCCTTACGCTTTCCTACTTCAAAAATATCCCACTCCCTTCTTCCCTGCCCCTCTCTTTCATTTCGTATCAATCCTGGGAGTGACATGACTAAATATGAGAGTGAAAAAATTCATGCAATTCATAAAATTGACAACTTGGGAGCAACTACCAAATTGAGGTTTAACGCTGAATAACATCGTATGTGGTATTCAAAAAACCAGTTTTGCGAGAAAACAAGACCTGATGGAATTGTTTGATTACTTTTTTCGGTTTTAGCATGCAAAAATCCATGGCAATCAGTAAAAAAATCGTATGCAGATTTTTGGTTGCAGACCTGTGTAATTATTTCTTTCTGTAGCGTGATGAGAGGAGGTGAAATCTCTTCTAATTTCAGGACAATCATTTTATTGCGGGTTGTTCAATAACAGGTATCGCAAGTTAACTAGTGAATTAATAGGTGTACATATTCTTGACGTTGAAAAAAACAATAATTATAGATTAATAATCGTTAGAACTTCAGTAAATCAAATTTAGTGCCTAAAGCTCTAGATGAGAGTTGCAATGGGCAATGGTTTATAGTGTTTGTGGTACATGTCTAGCTAATTTATCCCAATTTCACTATAACCTTTTAATTGGTCCATAGTGTTAGTTTTCCAACAATAAAGTTACTTCATGAACCACTGAGGGCTAAAAAGGGGTGTGCGCATATAGATTCTTAAATATATCTTTGAATGAAAACAGATTTTATCCCTAGAATTTGGGCTCTAAATACACTATTCTACTATAAGTAGTTGGTTTTTTTTTCGAAGATTCAAATAGTAATTACTCGTGTTGGGCAAATCAGATTTGAGTTTAACATTGTTGGAATTGATTGGTACCCATTATTCGTGTCCACCAATTGCCGCTAAAGGTAAAACCACCCCCGGAATTCTTGGTACTAGATGAAGATCTACAACTATTTGTATAAGAAAACTCCTACGGAAGGGATTTTGGAGCCAGAACGTGGAAGCCTGTTGGCTAATTGCACTTTCCTCGCAGTTTTTCTTTTACCTAAAGAGACTCACCACACAGATGAGGTGAGATGTGCCCGAAATGGTTCAAATGTGCGGCAAGGGTGAGCCTTAAATATGAGATGTCGTCTCATCAGTCTCCTTACAGAGTCTGCACAGGGTTGTACTTTGTGTGACCCCTACGCAGTGTAGATGAAATTGTAGGAGTGTGAAGTCGGTTATCAAGCCAACCACTGTTTTTAGTTCCCCATGGTTGTTTCTGAGTAGCTCTTCAGTAATTTTGATGTTGGGTTCAGCCACTAAAAGTTTACTGTGAACATTTCCATGGAAGAAGAGCATTAAGGTTCCTTTTATAGGAAAGTGCATGCACGCTTTATACTTCCCTGACACAACCCATACCTGAAGAAGCTTACAGAACTAACATAGTGCAATCATCCTTATGTAGCATCCGCCATGGAATATCTCACCTAACTTACTCTGCGAATACCTCAACAGAACTCTCTGATTCATCAATTCGTTAATTTCTTCTGCATTCTTCCTAAAATAGTCAACCGCGATTGTAAAGATTTAGTTGATTACGTGGAACAGAGGGAAGGAAAAATTGAGAGCAGGCTCCTTACGCCCTTGACGTGAACGATACTAAGTTGGTCCCCTTAACCCCTGCCGGACATGTTTTGTACTTTGTGCCATGGTAGCACATTTGTGCTCTCTTATGTTTCAACACTCGCCTGAGAACCATTGTGAGAGGGTTGCTATAACGTGATTCTTTGATGTGAAAATCAGAGCTAGAGCTAACTGATAAAGCATGATAATCATCAATGTTCTCAGGATGGGACCTAGCTTCTTTCAAAAATAATAATAAATCTCTATTCAGACCCCTGCACACACCCTTTTTGTTAAACTAAAACGTCATTTGTACCACATATGGTCTTGCACATGAAGAGCCATTTAGGAAGACGAACCTGACCATCACAAATTAGGCTCCAAAGTTATCAAATTCAAGTAAATACAATCAAATTATAACCACATGCAGTATTTGCAAACTGCTTCCCGCCTGGAATCTTGTAAATAGTTCCTAGTAGGTAAAACGAAAATGTGTGGTACCATTGTAGATAGATGCTAAACCTTTTAGCATGAAGCAGTTACGTAAAGATTGTCTTCCAAGCCAATAAAAATCATATTTCCTTCCTTAGAGTGCTTTATGATTTAAAAAAAGTGAAGTTCACTGCTTAGTTACCTACGGCATAGCTATTCATATACATATATATTTTAAGACTTCTGTAAATAAATGTATAAGTACTGATTCAAAATAAATCGGATATGTAAGTGTGATCTTTGTTACCTCATGAGAACAGGCAGGTGGTTTTTCACGGCTTAAACACTCAACATTCCACGTAATTACGAATTATGTACAGAAATTTCCTATCTATAATCAAGAATCTTCTAAAACAAGGCACTGAATACTTATATTTGAAACTGAAATAGAGAGTCAAACTAGATTTAACGTGAAACATATTGTTTTGAAATAAACATAGGTGATTGATACAACGTATTTTAATTATTTATCCTCACAGCACGTAACCCCCAGATGTGGTTGATTCTGAATTCATTTTTAAGAAGGATTATGGTTCTAGGGTGAATGAGGTCGGAACATATGGTACCAATAATGTGTAATTATGTGACAGTTTCAGTCTCAATCGAATATGTCAAGTCACGATATTTTGTCTAGAGGTGTCGAACGCTTTCTCCTTATTTGAAGAAACAGTTGAGGAGACTCTCGTCGTGAGTTACCCCAGAATTGCTACTTTTAAATGAGCTCGGATGGAAAAAGTGTCAGCACTAACTTTAAGCATGAAATGGGTACCTCCACAAGATGTCTTGATTCTTCAGTTCTTCTTCCAACTTATTGAGGAGAAGGTATTTTGGGTCATTCTTGAATATTAGTAGAATTTTTCTTCGGAATCCATAAGATGAGGAGGCAAGGGTTTAAATTCCCCTTCAAAGGGTCGACTCCCATGCAATCACTTTCCCTAAATGTAGGAAACATGTTTCCGTTTGAACGAGGAGAATGAATTCTACTGAGTGATGAGAGAATGCTGAAGACCAATCAGCATGCAGTAAGGAGCAGGGGCGTGACTCCGTGGTGACTCGGAGATACGTGAACTCGAACAATGTCACTGACACTCAGCTGTGCCACGAACTCAGCTCGGGAAGCCCGCAGGCACGAGCATTTTGCAGAAATTTGTGGCCCGGCCTTAAACCGTGAATTAGACCCCTAACCAGCATTCTCAAAAACTAATGTGCCGAAAAACTGTTTCATCTCCCATTCTGGTTGCCAAAGGACTTAACATAGCTGAACTAAAAATCTGTCAAAGGAAACGTCCATTACGCTGAGTTTCCCCAGAGTGCTAGTAATTCCGATGCTTATTGACATATTGACTGGTTTAGGGCCTGTGAAGAGAGGTATTGGACATTGAAAGTTCAGCATTGAACATGTAATCCCATTGAAATCTTCATCCTCGCCCATACTATTACTTTAAGGGCCGGGTTTTAGAACCTCTGCTGACAGAGCTGTTCCAGAAAGGCCGCTAACTACAGCTGGCGGCTCGTCAATCTAGACCGTTTTAGAACCTCCGACAGCGCTCTGTTACGTGATAGCGCCGCTATCCCCACTCCAAGATGTATGCTCTGCCCAGATTGTGTTCTTACAAGAGTTGCGGGTTTTGCCTACTTGAACAGCTGTAATAACGTCAGGGGTGTTTCTACTTTCACTATTCCAAAGCTCTTTTCTCGGGACTTCCGTGTTTGGTGGAAGTGTTTTGCGTTGTTCTGGCGATTATAATTTGTAGATATTCAACTTTACAAGAATACAATACGTGAAGACATTACCTGTTTTGATTATATGGTAGTTTATTGACTGGGGTAGTGAATGATTGGATGTGTGTGGGAGGTTTCATAAACGAGACAGGAGAGCAGGGCGAGCTCTAGCGGCCGCTAACTTTTGACGGAGGTCTAAAAACCGGCCCCAAGAGTTGAAAAATAACCTCTAGCTCAAGGTGGACAGATTTTTAATCAAGTGACCACCTCTTGAAATAAGGATTTTGTAATGAGTTTCATATAACTGTATATTCATTTTTATAGCAAACAATCCAATATTCGTCAAAATAATACAATTAGAACTTCTGTCACGCTGTAAATCTACATAAAATGCTTTAAAATAATAAACAAGTTGACTAGATTCAAACATGTGTTTGGTAGGGCACGAATCTGTCTGACAGACATCATTAGGCACTTACAAACTTTGTTACAAACACAAGTGGCACACGAAATCAAGGAAACTCAATAAACGCTGACCTTCGTAAAGAAAAATACGTTAGGCGAGTCCAATAATCCATTCAGGTGCTGGACGCAGGCTTCACGTGAATGGTGGAGTCGTAATCATCTACAGAAGACGAATTCTCAGCATCAGAGCTTTCTTCTTCACTCGTGTTTTCCTTTTCAACAGCAGATGTCACCTCCTACGAGTAAAATCTTGTCATTAATACGTTGTAGGTTGCTACAAATTTTAAAACTTTATTTACTTATTTGTTGATTACAAAATAAAAAATTATTTCACATGTTGAGTTGAGCAGCTGACTAGGACAAGTGGACAATATGGACTACAGCACGGTACAGTAGAATATCATAAAAATTCAAATAAATTACATTAAATATAAAGTAAATCTCCAAATAGAATTCTGAAAACATGGATTTGACGAACTTTCACGAGTTATAGTTGATAAAATCGAAATTTTGAATGAAAATCGATTAATTATTATTTAGATTAGACATCTTTTGTGCAGAGGGTGTTTGAACTTTGTCGCTGAGAATTTGACTACAGTGGATGCTCTATTAACCGGCGCTTTTGGGGCCATAGGTATGTCGGATAACCGATTTTGCCGGATAATAGGACATATTTAATATTTTACAGAAAAACAAAGTACATCAACAACATACTAACTCCAAATTAATAAAGTCACTGTTTCACATAATTTTTGGACCAGCTGACAACAACACCATGAAAGGAATTGTGGGAAATGACGTAAAACATTGTTTAAAAAATTGCAACTTTTTTATTTGAATATATGTAAAGTATTAACAAAGTAGCCCTGCTGGTGCCAGTTAATGGAGCATGCCGGTTCAAAGAGCGTCTACTAGTTTGAAGGCCCTGCTACGCAGGTTAAAGAGAAATAGGTGGATAACAAAATGAGGGAGTATAAAAACAATACGCAAAGTCAAAAAATCTTATATTCCAAGTCCCCGAGGAGGGGAGCAGGTCGGTTGCCCTGGGAGACGCTCCGCCCCGCTGGGGCCCTTCCCCCTTCATTGGCGGGGCCGGGGGATTCTGGGGGGTGAATTCCACCCGCCTAACGTCACCACCCCCTGAAAAACGGATATACCTACCTACTCTGATACTTTCATCTTAATATATACGATTTTGGATCAAGACATGAGCGAAGTGATTTGTTTGGCTTTTACAAAATAACGAGTGAATGCCATGTACAAGGTCCTTCAACTTAAACTATTACATTCATTTTCCCAGCTTCAATTTTCTCAAGATTTTGCTTCAATCTTTCTTGAAAGTGTTGAGTGACTCTCCTAGTGAGGGGCGTCCAGTTTCGGCTCAATTCTGTACGAAGCGCCAGAAAATGTCCCTAAACATAGATGGTAGTTTTTTGTAGTCTTACTCTCAGTTTTGGTGATAAGGTTGGGTTGCCGGTAAGTGAAACTGAAAAATTGTCTAATTTTTTCGGTCTTGATGAAAAGTAACGGGGGAAAACCCCTATGGGCTAAGTTAAGGACTTGCAAATGTCAAAACCACTAGGGAGGTGGTCATCGGCCTGCGAGCGGCAGTCTTCCATTGGGCACTTCTGTTCACAAGAATGTAAATGGTGTGGAGCTTGATTGTTACTTGATATCATTTAATCTAGTTACAAGAACTGAATAACTTTGACTCCAAAAGGAGTAATCTAATTCATTCCTCTAAAACCTACGAGTAATTATCCAGTATTAATATAACTCAATTTTACAGGGCTTACACACTACACAGGGGAATACTATACGATTACGAAAAGGAAAGAAGTAGGCTATTACGCGTACCGAGAGGTCCGTGGTGAGATCTAGTCTAGATGATTGTCCTTCTGAGAATACCCCTTGCGATTCTCGAGAGTCGTCCAAGTTGACAGGGATGCCTGACTTGACGCTTCTCTGGGTTCCTATTGCAAGCGGCTTTGACCCTCTCACTATTTCCAAGCGGATAGCCATATTGGGCTGAACCAGCACATTCTTGAATGCCTAAAACAATCGAGCGACCAAATGAATAATCCAATAAATGTGAAATATATGGGGTTTTAGAAAACTGGACTGCAATACAAGTGTTTTATGCTAATAGATACATCTCCCACACTGATTCAAGCCTCTTCAGAAAAAAACGCTGCAAATTCTTTTACTATGCAGGGGATATGCATAGAGCACTTAAATCGGTTCTCAACCAAAATACCTATTTGGATTGATCAGTTGATTGATATCAGTTGTTGATATGGATTGATTTGTGTGCCTCCTGAAATTCAATAATAGCTCTATCACCTGTGAAACACGCACACTCCAAAGCTTAGTAGAAATTCAAATCATTAATCATTGAATAATAAACCCCCGTGAAAGAATTTGCAGCGTTTTTTCAAGAGCGATTACGATGGAAAAATATTCTATTTGAAAATTTTAAATTTCGTAAGACGGAGCATGCATATCACAATGCTTCAACCCGTGTATCGGCTATAAACCCTTTTAGAAGTTCACTCCAGTATCCACATTCACTACATCACTAGGTTACTGCGATCAAAAAAAAAAAAAACGCTGTTGTTTTTGTTTTGATTGCAGTACCTAGTGATGTACTGAATGTGGATGCAAATGTTGGCACCATAAATCGGGTTATACATCGGCAATGGTTTGAGCTACGGACCTGGGGAAGGGCTCATTCGACTCCTCATGGAAAGTTCTTCAAAAAAAAGTCCAAATTTAGGGCCCTTGACTTTTTTTTTTTTGAAGTTTTTAGGGATTTTACAAAACTTTGACAACCCTTGAAGGGCACTTTTAATTAAGTGAGAGAGCTGACTAAAGAATTGGGGCGTTGTCGGACCAACATGGATTTTTCCTGAAAATTTCAGATTTTTTGCTCCAGCCGTTTGGGAGAAATTATGCGTACGGCGTACGGCCGGAAAAATTTGTATTGCAGATTTGGATTCTAACCCTTTGAAACGTAAACCATGAAATTTTCAGAGGGTTAAATTTTTTTTCAAGAGCGATTACAATGGTTTATTATTGAATAATAAACCATAAGTACAATTTGTCCGCTTATATTTCATCAACTACACTTATATACCCCATCGTAGAGTGGAAAGACGAATTGCAAGGTGGGGAAAATCATATCAACAACTATTTTCTTTAGGGCACTGTTACTTCTGAGCACCAATGGATAAAAACTGGTCTTTCATGTTTCTGAAAACAAATCCACTGGAGAATCTTGAATTTTTGTACCACACTTGTACACCTAATCCATGCAATTTTCTTACTAAATGTCATTCTTACCTGGTAATCAGCATCCACGTTGATGCTATTGACTTCATTGAGAGCTTTAGAAAGAATTTGTACTGCGCTTACATGGAAAGAAAGCTCAGCTTTGATGAAATCTTGAAAAATCATTTTCAGGTCGTTTAGCTTGCTTCTTTCAAAAGACGAAGCATATTCCTCCAAGGAGCCCTGGAGCTGGGACACTTTGGAGCTCGCTGCGACCAGATCTTCTTCGGCTTTCATCTATTTAGGTCGGAAATAATTAAGGAAAAGGTTTTAGATGTAACGGTATTTGCTAACCAAGAAATGAAAAACCGCCTCACTGAAGATTTGAAAATGAGCTCAAATTCTAATTAGCCCCAGTCCATCTAATACATACTCGACGGCAGATATCACACAAGTATTTATGTTATTCCAAAGATGACGGATCTCTTGAACTCTTTTGGTGCCCCAGGAATCAAATTTTTCTTACACTTGAGTAACCAAAATGTGTTCTGAGCCAAAATTTGGTAAACCAGTAGATAATGAAACTAGAAATGATCAGCATCAAGATTTTCAAAATGTCGGCTTCTTAAAACCATCAACATTCTCTTGCTGTGCTAGATGTCCAACAAATTGGAAATTTCAAAAATAAATAGGTAGTAATAATAAATCAAAATACTTACCTTATGCCAAGGCACTTACCTACTTAATTATAATCTATTATGAGAAGCAATAATACAAATTGAAATCAATATAACACCAACTGTAATATCAACTGTAAACGTAGTTACTTTAAGCTGTACGAAGGGTCTGCTACCAGTCTATGTTTGTTAATGATTTGAAACAGTCAGAAACACAAACGAAAAGGATACAATAACTTTGACATTCTGTGGAAGTCGTTGTCGGATCTTGGTCAGCTGCCGTCTCTTGCAGAGCTCTTTTTCCTTAGCACCGTAGATGTTTTTAATTTCGGTGTTATAATTCTTGCAACGGGTAGAATATTGAGTTAAAGATGTCATCACTTGCTCCTCCAAGAACAATGTCGAGTTATCTCTAGAAAAGGGGTTCTACAGATTTGAAATTGGCAAAAACGATATTGCAGAACAGAACAGAGTTATATGAACAAATTTATGTAATTTTGTTAGTTAATAACGACTTAAGCATTTAATTATTGGATTATTCACCTATGATCTCCCAAGCAAGCTAGCAACTGTGCCAAGTTTTCCAAGCTGATCTTCAATGACTTATTGATCTGCTCCCTGGATGCATAATCGTTGAAAGCCATGGCAAGCTGATCATTTGAGTCTCTGTACCTGAACAAGGGAAGCATGAAAAATAAATAAGCACAAGTAATAACACACAAATCATAATGTTGTGAAAATTTTCAGCCAATAAGGTACAAAGCCTGTTTTACAAGCACCGATTTATCGTTGCAACTTATTGTATTTCTCCATGATGGCACTGGCGAGTGAAAGACCAATTTTATCGTGAGGTTTTTCTAAAATTAAACTCTCCCAAAATACAGACAGAATAGCCATTTTCTACCTTTTTAGCAATTTTTGTGCATTAAACTCGATGCTAGAATCATGCCTCATTTCTTTTCCTGATGCAAGTACAAATATTGTCAGGAACGGTACAAATATGCATACACTGAACGTTTTTTTGACTCATTTCTCAATTCAGTACAAAGAATCCCATTAAATCGATAACTCTCATTCAATTTGCCACATTTCATACTGGTAATCATGACATGAAATTCCTTAAATATTTCAAGTATTTCAAGCACCTAAATATATTAATTAGCGGTGAGTTATTTGTTGCCAATCTGAATATGATCGAGACGAATTTACACAATACTTACTTAGCAGTTCTTTTGGTAAATAGGCTGAAGGTAGAACATAATTTGGCCATTGTTTCTTCTGTAGCACTGAATCTGTCTTCAACAAATTTGGCTTGTTTTTCTCTGCAAAGAACGAAGTATCCATTACATTCAGGTCGTATTAACAACTTTTCAATGCTAACATGTTCTTTGAGTCGTTACGAACGCAATAAGTCTGATGTTCTAATTTTTAGGGGGGGGAGGCAGGATCTCACAAGTTACAAGTCCACGTGTGGGGAGCAACAGATTACTATCGCCAATTTCTACATATAGTTGGGTGTGACGTTTGTTATTTTGGGGCGTTTTGTTCAGCATGCTAAAGGTAGTGTTAGGAAAAGGGTGACAGCCGCCCGTGCATTGCTCCTAATGATAAATAAAGGCCGGGATGGTCCATTTTCCCATTGGAGTACAGTGATCGATTCCTTAGTTCTATCTTCATCTCTTTTTGCTGTCGAGTCGAGGGGATTGTCACATGGTGAATTTCTGGAGAAGGTCAAGCTCCGTCCTTATAAATGTTTTCTGTTTGTGCCCAATCACACCCCGCACTACTTGGTTCGCACAGAGCTGGCACTGCCACACTTACACATGAGATTAGGATCCTCCGCCTGGTTGGTGGTCTTGGTAGCGCAACACCGAAAACTCCTGACACTGTTTCTCCCGTTTATTTTGGTTTGAATGCACATTGATCAAATTATCAACAAAAACTCGGCATCATCGTTAGACGGCAGGAGGTAATTTATAATTTATATTTATTTATGTACCGGCATGCGCACCTCGCCTGGGGGAAGCCCTCAAACAAATCAATATAATATATATATTTATACACACTTACATTTTTATATATCGAGGACAGGGTATTTTTATTCCCGAATGCTTACTGCTTAGAGCCTGCGGCTGAAATTCAAAAAACATGGAACATGCTTTAGCCGCGGTTTTTTTCTGTTTGCTGCTTCAAGTTTGAGGGCCAGGTCCAGGATGGTCCAGGAAACATCATCGTTAGACGGCAGGAGGTAATTTGTAATTTATATTTATATGTACCGGCATATAGCCACAACCTTAATTTTAATCTGGTTTGAAAGTATTAATACAGAATTAATAAATATACAAGTAAAAAGCTGTAGAACTCAATCATTCACAATTTTCCCCAACGGTTACAGAAGTTCATAGACTTTTTTTAGGGGGCCCGGATTTTCTCTCCACGGCTCTGTTTGGGACAATCCTCAAACAACAATATAATATATATATTTATACACACTTACATTTTTATATATCACTTAATAATACATTTATATTCCCAACACATGATGATCTCGGTGAAAAGGCTATTTTTCCCGAAACTTCCTAGTGCGTTATCAATAACTCAACTTGCTTTCACATCAACGATGATCTCTGAAAACAGCTAAGCTGCAAGAATAAAATTTAAAATTTATTTAGGTGTACTTACAACGTTAAATCCTCCTCAAATCTCGAAGTTTTCATCATATTGCTGGATTGCTAAATCAGTGTGCGCACTCGATACAACTTTCCAGCTTAGCAGTCAACAGTAGCCACGGAGGGAATCAACTTTTCAAATCAACTCCTCTAGGAATATGTGCTGTAATAATGACATTTATTTGGTTTATATTCGTTAACATAAGCTACTGAGATGTTTGGTTGTTTATAAAATAAATAAAGATTGATAAATGTACTTCATCAACTAGGGATTTGTGTCGATCAACCAGAATAATTTATGTTTCGTCTCCAAGACCAATTATTTTATCATCGATCTTATTCTGTCTTGATTAATCGACAGTCCTTAATCTTTTATTCAACATTATTTAATTATTTATGATTCTGGTTTATTTTTCATAAATTTTACTCTTTAAAAAAGTTTCATTTACGCAGCTTGATCGTACAAGTACGATAAGTTATGATCGAATTTTCTTAAATTAATACCTATGTTATATCCAAGATAAGTTGAGAAGAAATTTGAGATTTTTGAGGTAAAAAATATGAATTCAATCAATTTTAATGCAAAATCTCGCTCAGAATAATATTTTTCAATTCAAAACTATTGGATTTTTTGAGGTTTTTCTTCCATTTTTCAACTTTTAGGAATAGTTTCAAAGCACCTAGTAACGGAATTCCCTGAAGAACATGGTTTTAATTTGGATTTTTAAACATTTTTTTAGCCAGACCCTTTTTTTTTTCGAACGAGAAGTCCTTCACCTGTCGGTCTGTTCCATCAAGGTGGATGAGCTCTAGGAGAGTCCTTGGAGCATAACACTATTATTGTTATAGATATGATTACATCGTTATTCGTTATTTACAATCTAATACAACTATTGAAGCTTTATACACCTAATGCAAAAATGGAATTCATTTAAAAATTAATACGATTAATAAAGACCGATTAGTCCAGGTAATTACCTATTTAGTTTTCCAAATAACAGGCTCCCTTTTGAGGGAATGTTCTTAGAACATGAAGCTATGGTAACGGCTCCAACGTTTTAGTGGCACAACTATACTAATTATAGTTTTTTTATAGTTTGCAACATTATTATCTCAATGGGAATCTGTGATCTATTGAGGAAGATATTCACCTGGGTTTCAACGGTTTTATACCTATAAGTTTGTGCGTGTTCCATTTCAGACAACAACTCTCCTTAGAATTGAGATCAAAACTCATACAACAACATTTACACTCAATGAACAACGTTATCCGGTTTTTGGGTTCAAGAGTTTACTCTGCGGTCTGACGTACTCGCGTCAGCGGCGGTCTCGCACATAGTGTGCAGTTGTCATGACAACTGCATATCAATACCGGTTCTTCGTCTTCTTCTTCTTCTTTTTTGCTTTATTGGTTCCTCCACCAGTAGATGTGAGTGGTACTTGTCAGTGGTACTTTTTCTTTCGTTTTCGTTCACTCCCCACAACATTACAAATTATGCCAATTTTTGGAATTAGATACCTACGTACAAATATGTAAGCAAACAGCATGCAAACTATGGGTGCATACATCAATGGTTATCATGTTCTAGATTTTTTTTGTGAAACTGACAACTATTATTAAGTATTAGTTATAAATTAACGCACTTTCTCAGTTCATTGACAAATTATAACCTAAAGAAGTAGGAAGTTGAGCGTAGAAGTTTTGTATCTGTTAATTGCACAAATAGATCAGGATCTGTGTTACAACTACTGTCTTAGCGTTTTGATGTAAAACCTACATACCTAATGGTGTTCAAATGTGTAAACCTACGACACAAAAAATTATAGTAGTGTAGTAATATGGTGAAGAATAGTACTACGATTCATCGTTTTAATTCAACTATGAAGCATGTTAACATATCAAATGTAGGTATTTTGAATTGACTGTTAACATTTTGTGGTAACTTTATTAACTGTCCCTCATTGAGTATTAATTCTTCAGCAACACTCAAAACCATTTGGCTTTTCAAAAATTTTATTTTAATTTCATCAAGTTTGGTCCTTTTCCCAAGGAATGTTTCAGAAATGGTGAAAGTGGAAAATGTGCGAGGTAGGTCAGTCCAATACAAACTAAACTGCTTGCACTCACAGCAATAGGAATGAGGGCCCTTGATGTAATTGTCAGGCAGCGATACCCTGCAATTTCATTTTGATAGACCTTCCCTGAAATTTAGTCATTTGAGACCGACAACGTTTGAATCAAGTAGGATAGGCTTTGAGATCAAGATTCCTAGAATGGAGTTTACCTGTATTTTAAACGTGCATACTTCCTTGACTCCCCTCCACCCCTCTCTTTCCTTAAGAAGAATAGGGACTTTCAGTAGGAATGTTTACCTCCTTATTGAAACAAACATAAACAAAGCACTCACTAAGAAAAAATTTGCTTTCCTTCGTTTACGCTGAACAGTAACTTTTTCTATTTTCTGCACTCAAGTCGCTCTTCGTTGACTGGACTTTCTCGAAAGTGAAAACATTGTTTTTGCGACCTACAGATAGGTTCGAATGCAAAATTAGCGAACCAAAGTGACCAGTGTCTGACATTTCTTGAGCACAAGGCACCAATAGGAGTTTCGGAAGAAGAAGTCAAGGCTGTCATCTACTATCTCTGTAATCAAGTGTTTTTTGTCAATCTAATGTATTTTAATTTGATATTATTTTTATAATCCATGACAGTACATGACAATCAAGTTTTCAAGTGTTTCGGTTTCTCTTTGCTGATATGTTGTGGTGCGGATTGACTTGTGAAAATTGAATTACGGTCATTTGATCAACTAAGTAAGTGAAGAAAATATAGAAGTACCACTCTCCTTTATTGAGTTTGTGTGGTTCGTACCTACATAACTACTCAAAATCCTCATTATTCCCTGTAGTTATGATTGCCATTCATCAGCATATTGAAGGGTAGTTCATGAAAAATAAAGTTATTGTAACTCTTTGATTTCATCCTTAACAATTAATTAACGTACTACGTAAGGTTAAGGCAAGTTGAACTCCCGGTAAATACCAGTGAAGCTGCTCAGGCTGCAATTCTCACCCGATTTTCATGATTCTCACCTTGTTCGATTCCAATTTTAGTCTAGTCATGTCACAAACCTTCAAAATATGAATTTTCACTAAGGAACAGAAAGATTCGAGAGATTAAAGCCGAAAATCAATCGTTCGGTTGAGTTTTTCCCCAACAAATCTTGTTGAAGCTGTCCAGGCCACAATCCTCACCAGATTTTCTTGATTCGTATCATCAAATTGGAGGTTTTTTAGCTCTCCGTGGTCTCGGAGTGTTGTCATTTGTTTGGGGAGCTCATTTTCGAACCTGAATAGGTACGACGTTTCTTCACGTTCTTGATTATTTTCAAATTTGTTTTATTGCACCAATTATAAAGTTATAAGCAACATTATTCTAATATATAGTTGGCGTACATTAAGAAATCTAAGATAATTAATTTAGTTCTTACTTATTGTCCTGATATTTGCACTTTATTATGCTCACACTAAGTGAATTAAATCGTGTGGCTTGGTTCTCTTCAGTCTTCTAAACAGATCCTCTGTGTTGAGAAGCAGGACGACATCCTTATTTTCATGATCTTGTAACTTCAGGAGGTGATGCTTGGCTTGTCTTCGAATGACCTCATTGACAGATTCAATCTGCAGCTCGTAGTGAAGTCTGTCATTTCTAAAACATCTGTATGCATTTACGCAGCTTCTTAGGACATTATTCTGAAAGCGCTGAATAATGTCACGGTTGCTCTGGGCCTTGCACCCCCACAGTTGCGCACCAGAAGTCCAGACAGGCTTTAGGACTTGCTTGTACTTATTTATTTATGAGAACGGGCGAATCCAATTAGAGGAAAATAGTATTATGAAAAGAAAGTTTAGAGTCACTGGAAATATAAAAGAAATACGACTATGGTGAAGATTTGAAACTGGATGTAGGAATATAAATGCAAAAATCAATATGTTGGATAAAACAAAATTAACGACTTCAATAATCGAACAGAACTGTTGAAAAAGTCCAACTCAGGGTGTAAATGAACGGGGCAGGAAGCTAAACGAGGTATGCGGCACAACGGGCGATCCTGAAGGTAATTTGTGGGGGCAAAACTCATGTAGAACGGTGGGGAGCTGCGAGCGGAGAGACGAGGCACAAGGAGGCCTATCTATCCAAGTAGTGCTGGCGAGACGATTGCTCCATTCAACAGCTTGTGCAAAAATACCAGGTCTGCCACACGTCGTCGGCTCTCCAAGGGCAGAAGGTGACACACGCCCATCAGGGCAGCATAATCGACTTCATCCTGAGGGATTCCAAGCTTGAAGGCAATATACCGAGGAAATTTACGTTGGACCCGTTCCAGAGTAT
This sequence comes from Creontiades dilutus, assembly GCA_031894815.1. NCBI lineage: Eukaryota > Metazoa > Arthropoda > Insecta > Hemiptera > Miridae > Creontiades > Creontiades dilutus. Next base: position 103,298 of record JAVIWC010000502.1, on the reverse strand, counting down.
GCTTGTGTACTGCGTATGATACACAGTACAGTATCAACTTATTGTGGACTGACAATTTTGACCGTCGGCCCATCAGCCAGTACATTTTTCTGAATTTGATCGTAAGTCCAGAGTTTTTTCTCTTGACGTGGGACTTCCATCTTAGTTTGGCATCCAGTGTCATTCCAAGGTATTTCGCTTCATTAGCATATGGTATCGCCTTGTTATGGAGAGAGCCTGGAACATAGTCGATCCTTTTGTTTGTGAAATCGACATGCACTGACTTTGTCTCATTCATTTTGACGCTCCAGCTCACTATCCAGTCCACTATGCGGGAGATAGAACGATTTAACTTGGTAACTGAATCAATGTTAGTTTCCCCAGTCGCTACAATTGCAGTATCATCCGCAAACGTAGCGAGGGTATTACCTTCAGTTTCGGGTAAGTCAGAGGTGTAAAGCGGTTTTCAAAATGAGCTTGAAATGATTTTTGTCTTTTCCAATTATGAGTGTTCTGACATGGTTTACGTGAAAGGTTACTCAGATGGAAGACCCCTTGCACCTGTGTACTCACCTACACAGGTCCCGAATAAAATAATGAAAACACCATATTACTGAAACTCTCCCACGTTGGGAAATTGCCTATCCTGCGATGTAAGGCCTGGAAGGACCGTGTAATCGCATTTATTGAGAATAATCCTATTACAAGTAGATACCGACCTCTGAATACACAATTTCTTGAAGGAACAAGTTTGATTCTGGGCCGTTAACCATAAACAGTCGGATACTGCTTAAATCTTAATCAAATATGGGGATACGCCGAGATGGTACCCAATGTCAGGAAGGAGAATGGAGGGGGTAGGATTAAATCCATTCAAGCGCTACTCATATCTGCGAGATTTCTCAGTCAGATTTTCGTACTTTTTCAATCGATTATGAATTTGGTCAAGTTTAAAAAATATTTATAAATGTTTATAAGAGTGATTATGTAAAACCCGGACGCTGGGGCGTCATGTTTTTGATTCTTTTCTTTCAAAAACCCTTGACAAACATTAAATTCTCCAAATTTGTATTTGATCCGGTATAAATTGTGTAGTATTATGAGGGTTGGAATGGAGATAATACAGCAGGTTCCTTTGAATTTCATCACCAACATGAAAAACCAACAAACTGGTGGCTAATTTTGGTTTTCTTTACATTTTAGCTACCTAACCAAGCTCTCAAAATCCTAAACCGCTCATCAATCTAGAGGTTCTGTACGTTTCATCGACCGTATGTTCTTTGGCGAACGAGGATGAGGAAGCCTGGTCTACTTCAACTGCCATTGAAAATGGTTCGAACTGCCACGACCCAGAAAGCTGGGTTGCCCAAATTCCCAGTCCCTGCACTACAGAAAACCTTGGACCGCTACCTCAAGTAAGAATCCCTACTTTTCTTTCTGTGTATTTTTTTCCTTCAAACCATACTTCCTTAATTTTAAAAATATGATTTGGAACCATTGAACTTTTCTTTTTAAAATTTCAAAAAGAGAAATAGAAAAAACAGGAACATACTGGTTTTCAATGGAGGCAGTAGGTACTAAAGTTTCTACCTAGTGAAATACTTTAGTACTTCCCCCGCTATCTACTTAGCAACAGGTAGGCTCATTACTCTAAACAACTGGACTAAATAAATAAATAAACTAAAACTAATAAATAAATTTGATCCTTTCTCATTTTTTTCAACTTCTCCTTAGCTTCCCATAACTTTTAATTCATTTCTGAATTAAAAACCAAGGAATGGGGAAAAAACACCGTAAGAACCGAAGAACATTTTTTCCTGTGGTTGTTTAGAGTGGGAATTCGAGAAGAAATATGAAGTTCATAAGCTTCTCTGATAAATGTGTCGAAAAATCTATAGATTACTAAAAGGATTGATGTAGAATGTTTTGACGTGCGAGCGTCCAGACCGCCAAGCTAAACAGAACAGCGGCACTTCCATATAGTCGTGTGAGTCCTCAGTTCGGAGATAGGAGCTTAGGAAAGATATCTGCTTCACTTACCATTACTTTATTCTTTTATAGTGGCTAGCGCATTTAAATCAAAATACAAGCAGGAAACCTCGTGCTTCCCCTAGCATGAAAAAACTTTTCAAATAGTTCTCAAGGCGATTAGAACCCACTCTTTCAGAATAGGTGAGAGAGGTTTAGTATCAGGATGACGTTCAGATTACAATTACTCGAGAATATGCCAGGGAGAACTAACCAAATAAGGTTTTTTTCCAAGTTGTGAGACAATCCAGCAGCTATCCTGCAATTTTCAGTGCCTTATTTAAGAAAGAGAGTACGAAATCTTGAGAGTGCATCATGCTGTTGTTTTGCCAAGGTCACAATTATGGGGAATGGAGAAAATCTCCTCAATTTTAGATTCTGGAATTTTTGGTTACATCCTTTAATATGGTCCTAGAATAACGTTCAACACCAGGAATACCCAAGGAGAAGAATTACTATAGGAACCTCTGTAAAAATAAAAAAATGCATATATTTTATTCAAATTTTGAGGAATAGTAGCAAAATATGTCCTTATTTTTCTACATAATCGCCACCAACTTCAACACATTTCTTCAGCCTGGGCACCAGCTTTTTTACGCCCTCGTCATACACACTTTGCTCCAACTCCAAAAACCACTTCTCGACAGTTTCCTTCACCTCCTCGTCGTTGGAAAAACGTTTTCCACCCAAGAACTCCTTCAATTTCGTGAAGAGGTGGAAGTCCGGTGAATATGGTGGATGGCTCACAACATCCCATCCAAACGGAGGTCCTGGGTCTGGCGAGCGGCGCGGGGTCTGTCGTTGTCGTGAAGAAGGGACACACCACGAGTCAGCATTCCCCTCCTTTTCTGTCTGGGTATATTTCATGAAGGGTGTCAAGGGTCAGCCTCCGATTGCTGCGAATTTGATTGTCAATTTCCTGCAGAAGCTCTTCAGAAATGAGAGTCAGCCTCCCACTCCTTTCTTCGTCGTGTGTGTCGGTGCGACGGGACTTAACCTCAGGTCCATAAGTTTCCACAAGCTGACGATGGATTTCAGAGGCAGATTTGCGACGCAAAGTGAGGAACTTGATGACCACCCGAATTTTGCATCGGCTGTAGTTGGAGCGAACGGTCCCTGCAGAGGTTGACAGAGTAGGCTGTTGTGACCACATTTCGTAACGGACTGATGCGGGTGGGTGCTTATTGCGACTACTAGGAACCCCCCTACACGCAGTAATACCAACACCAAAAAAAATTCTCTGCACCTTCCAGGGAGTTTGTAACCTTACTTTCTGGATGACCCTCGTAGTAGTATCTATCTTCCTTGAATTCTCTAAATTTTTTGGATGTTTTTTCGAGCAACACACTACGGTTTTCTTCCATATCAGTGAACCTTCTTACGAAAAAAGAAAAAAAATTGAGGCAAATTCCCAATTGCGTCTTGACGTACTGAATGTGTATTGAACATGTATTTTTCAATTCATTTGACTTTGTACGTTTTGGTAGGTCAGCTAAGCCCTTTTTGTCGTCAGAAGAAAGATGTAAAACTGAAGATATTATCAAGAAGTTCGGAGCGCCTGGGGGCGTTGGTGAAATGCTCCAAGAGAAATTGAATTGCAGAGCCGAACAAATGGACAACTGGGTTAGTACTGTTGACTTGGATTGCATGAGCTAATTTCCACCATATTTCTGCAATATTTATATTAATCATGAATCTTTGCAATCTTCTAAGAACACAATTTTTAGCCCTCCTCCCCCTTAAAACTAGTTGGTTTAAATTCCAAGACATTACATGTGTGATACATTTTTTATTTGAATTTTATGTCTCAAGATCCCCTCTTTTTAGCCCTTCTAAGCAGATCGCTGGAATCCAATATATGTTTACATTACTAGTAGTTATATAATATCTTATGTAATTCTTAAACATTTGTCAATGGCACAAACCTGGGTTTAAATAATAACTTTACAATTTTCACTAATAACGAATGGGTGTTTAGTGGATGGAATCTGATGATCCACCTTGTAGAGTCTTGCCAGTTTCCGAATTATTCCGATAGCCATTTGGACAACTGGAGTTGGAATAAACAATCCTAAACGCCTCTATCCCCTCTTCTTTTCAGTTCTATTGCTTCTGGTTTTAATTCCAATCTGATTCAGGACTGTTCCTAAGAACAAACTTTGAGACTGTTTATTTATTATTATTTTATCATCTGTTCCAACAATAAATAATTCTGTTCAACTTGTAATCAAACTGTCCTCCCTAACGGCAGATTAATTTCGTATTAGGTTAATCACTTCTCATTCACATTTGTTGTGTCCATAGTTGGAGGAATGGTGGATTAATACGGCATATCTCGAATACAGAGACCCAGTTGTGGTTTTCTCTAGCCCTGGGTTGGTTTTTCCTCCGAAAACCTTTTGCAGTTTAGACGATCAACTGGAGACAGCGTCTAAACTGACGTCAGCAGCCCTGAGTTACAAGAAGCTCATTGACGAGTAATGCTCTTATACTGTTTACAATTCAGCTAGCTGTTTTTTAAATAATATTTTATTTATTGTAATTCTTAATTGTAATATTCATCTTTCTTTTCAGTGGCAAAATCCCAGTTGAAATGTTTGGCAAGTCGCCTCTTGATATGGCTCAATACTACAAAATTTTCGGAACAATTAGACAGCCTTGGAAACCAAGGGACAAAGTTTTGTAAGTAAACATTACGTGTACGGATTTTGTAATAAAGGAATCCTTCATTTAGGGTAATTCTTGAGAAAATGAGGAATTCTCACTCCCATTTTAGTCCCAAAATGAAAGTTGTCAGAGCAGCTAAATATTTTGATTATAATGTTTTAATGAAGTAATGGCAAGTGAACTTTTATTATTATGTAACTATCTAGCAATTCAGGTCACACGATGAGGTTTTTTCTCTATGGTATCGGTCTTTTGACAAGTACCATAACACATTCTGCAGTTCAGCACCGAAGCTGGAGATCAGTATCTTAGATCAAAAGGCTTGCTCCTCTTCAAACGCCGAATTTTCTGTGAGTTATCTAGCTGCTAGAGAGCCTCTGGGTTTGTATGCGTTAAGCAGCCTTTGCTCGTAACTCGGGGCATATTTTTGAATTATCTCAGTGAGAGTTTCCACCAGAAGGTATCTATGAAGTTCGTCATTTCTCACGTGCCATGAAGCGTTGACGGTTGCCCGAAGTACTTTATTTCGAAAGGTTCGGATCGTTTTGATGTTTGTTTCAGAGTAGTATGAAAACTCTAATCTGACAGGGAACACTCAGTGGTCTGGCAGCTTCATACGTGCTCAGACCTTGCTGGTTGATAGGGTGGGGGAAGCCATACCGGAGGTTAGTCTGATGGGGAATCCATCATACGCTCTGTAGGACACCTGCAGCAGGAAGGCCTCCACGCTGCCCATGCGCAAAGAGGGAGAACTTTTTGGTTCCTCCCACTTCTTGCTGCAGGATCTTGGATGGGTGGCTTTAGAACATAACTTGTCAACCCCGGCAGCCGCTTTCATGGTATTTCTTCAATTTTAATGTGTTGCCCTTGAAGAGGAGTTAGAGTAGAGGGCCCAATAAATGGGACGAAGTATATGTGAACAGAAAGTGATGGTGTCGCACCTCTCACTTTGGATGTGGGTAGGGCTGCCCAGGTACAGAACTTAGCAAAGTGGCTACTAGTCAAGTGCTCCCAATAACACTTTAGCTGTTCATCAGGACTCTCATATCCCCCTCATCATACCTCCTGTCCTCATACCCTCCTTAAGGCCGGGACACACCTTCCTACACTCTTCCGATCCAGCTCCAGTCCGATTTTGCCCCAAAAATCGGAACGGTGTGGAATCGGAAAGGGATGGTCACACTTGTCCCGCCTCGTCCAGCTTCCCTCTGACCACCAGTCGCCTCTCGAATGTTCAACAGTGTTCTGTGACTGTGAAGGAAAATGTTTAAGAATTTTAGCAACAGAGATGTGGCCATGGTGGCACTTGCTCTCGATGATGAAGATGAAGAGAATGGAAGGTGTTTGGTGACGAAGAACCGAAATAAATGCAGATTCTGGGTGCACGCTGCTTGGAAAAGCAGACCTGAAGAAGGAGAGTTTTCAACGTTGCTACCTCATCTTTTGGACGATGAAACCAAGTTCTATCAATATTTTAGAATGTCGATGTCTACTTTCAACTTGTTGGAAGTAAAACTCCAACAGAAATTGACTAAGCAAGATATGTACTTCAGAAAAGCCATCCCTCCAAGACACCGTTTGGCAATTTTTTAGCACTCAATTAGCTCCTCCGGTTTGATAGACATTGTTATTTAATTTTAGTTTGAAAAAACCACCACAAAACAGCACGAATAAATTAACTAGAGCTTGGAAAATGAGAGCACGGCCGTCCTGCACCCTTCCTGCAAGCTGGACAACGAATAGATTCCAATTCCGGTGCAGGATCAGAAGCGAAATCGGAGTCGCACGGGAGTGGGATTGGTCACGTGCCGGAAAAGTGTGAACCACAGGGTTTCAAGTTCGAATACATTGCCCTCTCCAGCGCCCGTCCGACTGCATGATCGGAGCTGGGTTGGAAGAGTGCAGGACAGCTGTGTCCCGGCCTTGAGGGTACATCTGGTACTCTCAACTACCCAAGTTGTTGGAGTAGCATATTTTTTGTTATGCATCGAATTCACGCTGAATTGACTCATAAAAATGATTGAGCACTAACTTGAGAATTGTCACAAACTTCAATGACGTTTCAGATACCACCCAAAGTCTGAACATATCGTCGTGTTATATAAGAACAATTTCTTCAAGTTGCAAGTTTTGAAGGATGGTGCCATCATCAAACCATCAGAGGTAATGCAAAGTATTGAAATTGGTCTATATCTATAAGTTGCATATACGTTGTATTTTTTTTAATTTATAGAGCGTTTATTTGTTAATATATCAAATCAACTGAGGTAGATTTCATATACGCATGTATAACGTTACAAAATTACGTATTGGTATTGATTCCTTGTGTATCTTTTAAGTATTTTCGATTTGGAGGTCCTTGTGGAGGTCATCATTACGAATGTTTTTGGTGTAATATTATTTTCAAGTTACTTTTAGCTGTACATCCCCATAGCTGGATACCGTAGGTCTAGGTAGACCTAAATCACATATTGGTATTGATTTTTTACATTTTTCATAGTGTATACTGTTTGTTTTTGTTCTGCCTAATATAAACTATTTACGATTGTAGATGCTTGCTGCATTAAAGGAATTAACAACGGATTGTAGTGAAGGGCCTGCTGTAGGAATTCTAACTTCAGAAAACAGAGATGCGTGGGCTGACATGTATGAGGTACTGAACAAAGGTAATCAAATAGGAACAACATTGTAGAACAACAGATGTATTCTATGAGTAGGTACTTCTTAGTTACAAGGAGAAGCTTGCTTAGACCAACGGTTGGTTTTACAGATATTCAATATTATAAAATATTTCCACAAAAGGCAGCCATCTCGTGGCCCATTCTTTGTTCTCAGCTCGAAGTTCTTCCCTCTCAAGGCCTTGATAACTTGACATGGCCCTTCTCCGATGCTTGACATTCAGACACGTACCCTACTAGTGCCCCTGTCTCGCAGTGCTATTGCCGTATTTTATTAAAACGTCTCTTGTCCTCCATGGCCTTTTGCAGCTTCTGTCTAGTGGATTCATGAGCCACCGCTAATGGCTCTTTCAAATCCTCCACATATGCAGGCACAGAGGTTTCTTCTGGTCAATTACCGTACAATATATGAACTGGTAACCTCAACTCCCCCCCAGAGTTAGAAATACTGGGGAACGGCCTTTATTTGTTCTTTTTTCTATGACATTGAATGCTAAGAGGGTCATCCCAATTTTCTTGGTTATCATCCAATATCTTACGTAGCTGTGTCTGAAGTGTTCAGTCCAGACTTTCTAATGAACCGTCACTTTGAAGGTGCACTGGGTTGATCCTTGTTTGTGAACTGCTAGCAGCCTCAGAATGTCTTTGAACACTTCACGTTCGAAAGCCCTACCCTGGAACAAGTGGAGTTCCTGAGGTATTTTGAGTCGGCTAACAATGTGTTCCACAAAAGCACGGGCAATTGTTTCCACTTGCCAATGGTAGATCAGGATGCCCTCTGACCTCTTTGCGAAATAAGACCACATAGTTAGGATGGATCAGTAACCCTGACAGGTTAGGGGAAAGTGTTCCATCCAATCAATGTCCACTCTTTCAAAAGGAGCTCCCAGGCACTAGGGGTTTGAAAGGCCCCTTCCTTCCTTCCTGTATTTACTCATTCCCTATAGTTACTGCATCAGTCCCTCACAATATGAAGCATATTCAGCCAGTTGTATGACCTCTTCCTGGTTTGTTCCTAGCTTGTGGCACTGTTCAAAAAGACTCTTTCTCCACAATCTCGAATCAGTGGCATCCTTGCTTGATTCTTCCCATAAACACTTTCCCATCTTGGGTACGTAAAACAATCCTAGAGTGCCATTGCCTGAAATGGAACAAAACGCCTTAGCACAACAATTCTTCATCCCTGCGTGTTTTTCTAACATTTAAAAAAGTCATATATCAGGAACGGATTGAGATATAAAGGTGCGTTTTTTGACATTCTGCTCCACTCTATATGTACTTCTACCCAATTATTTTTGTGTCAAATCCACCCTGTATTCACTTATTTATATTGTTATGCTAGATTAAATTCATGTAGGTAATTTATTAAATTATAGTCAAGTATTATTTCTTCGTTTTTTAGATTCTATCAATGCTGCCTCTATCAAGGATATCGAAGAATCCTTATTTCTTCTTTGTATTGACGATCGAACATTAAAAGGGTACAAAACAGACTTGGATACGACAGCTGCCAACTTGGTTCATGGGGGTGGCCCAGTTGGCAACTCTTCAAATCGATGGAATGACAAAACTATTCAGGTATGTGCAACGGTATTTTGTCAAACATTTCTTTCTGTTTATTTATATTTACTTTACAAACATTCCTGAGTGTTAATTAGAAGTCGGGTAGTCAGTTGGTTTCTGCCTGAAATTATGAAGCTTCTTCCATTATGAGCATAATAACGTACATTTGAAAGGAGTTCAGCGTTGTAATGAAACGTTTCTAAGTGATAAGTGAAATTAGGTATTAGACATATATTGAAAATTAATATTAATAAGTAAATTAAGACTTCAGAAATGGATCAATTGCACATAATTCAAAAGTTCCCCTGGTCCAGTTTCTGGGCTGAGCAGAGATGTGATACCTTTGGGGAAGGAACGTGCTAGAAAGACTGGAATTACTCCTGAAGCCCTGGGAATCCTCTACTCTCACAGCTCTGTTGGATAAGTCCTCCCATCAGATCTCATCACCGTTGTGTCAAGAGTTAGTACTCTTTAGTGACTGACCAGTTGCCTCGTGAAGGCACTCTAAATTAGTCTTCCTCCTTGGACAACATGCTCCGTCACCTAACTGAGCTCGTACATGGGCGTTCCAAATTGCAGTACTGGCTTTGCTGACTTTCTAAACCAAACCCATCTCCACTTTGGGATGGCAGGGATCACTATGATATTCTCCACTGGGACTTCTGTCAGTCAGCCCTGGTATGGCGGCAAGTACAACCATATTACAGTCTGATATATTTCCCTTTCTTTGCTTGGAACTTGTCTTCCAGAGGTCTTGTTTCCAATCCTGACACAATCTCCACATCAATGAAAGCTGCATGTTGCTTTCACTTAGTTTTCCCTACGTTTGGGTGCCTGTCCCTCTGTCCCTTGGTAAGGTGGGGCTCTGAGTGTGGAGGGTATACGAAATAAGGCGCCTGCAGGCAGAGATGTCTGGCCGTCCTTGGTAGTTGAACTGAATTGCACACGTGCAATAGATTCATGTGCGTCATCTCCCTATCGTGGTGGCAAGCTCTGCATTTCAAGTCCACTGTCTGTCTTCCCTGGGTCAGACAGAAAGGTAGAGGCCCAGAGTGGACCCATTCTTCAGTTTCTTAAGCAATTAGCGAAGTTGAGCAACGTCGATTGTGGTGGGCTCTGACAGGTTTTGGTGACTCTGACGTATGACTCTTTGAAAAGTAAGGCAAAACTCTATTAAGGAACGTGTTCCCTTTTATTGTATACTTTTGTGGTGGGGGGGGGGGGGGTTGTCAACTTACATTTATCGAATATATTCCTCCTTAAAAAGAAACTTAAAGAAAAAAAAGAAACTTACTTACTTACTTGGAGCAATGAGAAGTTAATTTTTGTAACCTCTAAAATATCGCAAGGTGTTCTTTCTTAGAAAACTAGGAACATTTGATTCTACCAGGGCATCATCATTTCACTGGATGTCAATTGGTTCAAGATTGTAATGTATTATTTATTGACATCTATTACAGTTCATCATTGGTAAGGACAGTGGTTGGGGTCTTAATTATGAGCACAGCCCAGCCGAAGGTCAAGCGATTGCTCGCCTCATGGATCATATCATAGAACAAATGTATGTATACGTATTCCAAGCTACTTTAGGACGTTAAAGGTGAATCAAATAGCTGATGAGAAGAATGTATCCAATTCCAATATGGTTATTAATTTAGTAAGTTCAGCCTTGATGTTAGTCATAGGCTCAAAGCAAAAGCGATTGGGTGTTAAAGAACTTTTCAGTTCAAAGGGCTGAGTTTTTATTTGTTTTATTAATGCCAGTAAAATTTGTTGTTGAAAAAAAAGTAAAGTCTTTCCAAAGGTATCCTCATATGTCAGTTTATATTGTCAATTAAGGGATTTATGAACATCTTATGATTTTGTGACAGAAGGTCAAAAATACGAAAAAGTAAGAATGAGATTTGTGGTGGAGTAAAAAAGTTGTTGTTAATTAGTTGTAGTTTAGATCCTTTAAATTTGGCCCACCTCAACGGTCGACAACCTGTATATTCAGAATTGAAAGTATTTATAAACTCGGGCCAGTGAACTAATGAAAATATAACCATAGATATAACACTGAGACTGTTCACTGGGTAAAAGCAGGTGGTGGTGGTGATGGAGAAACTTAAAAATTGTAGTTTCAATATAAAATTTAACTTATTATTTTTACATTGACAATTTACTACGTAAAACCATTGTATCGCTATTGTTTCAGGGAGTGCGAGCCATCTGGAGATACCTCAATTTGTCCAAAACCCACAAAGTTGTGCTTTCGCTTGAACGATTGCCTGAATGATGCCATTGAAAAAGCATCAACGAATTTGTGCAAGTATGTTGTAGTGTTTTAGTGCATTTTCGAGAGAAAAAAAAATAAGCTGTCGCATTGGCTTTTAGAATTTCCAAAATACAATTTTCCACCATTTTTTTGGTCTTCACGGAAATCATGCAGTAAAACATGGTACATGATTTTTATTTATTAGTTGCTACAGAAAATCGTCGCAATTCCTTCGATTATGCCTAAGGAAGGAGTTCTAAAATTCTTTTGAAAAAATTGTCTTGCACACAATGTGGCCTAATATTTGAAAAGGACCTCACAATGATGGTGAATTACAAGTATTCACTCGTATAAGATCAGGTTACGAGACTCATTTTCATTTCTATTACAGCGGCCGTTTTATCCGGTCTTTTTTGCAGGATCACCAACGATTTGGAGTTCAACTGCATCAAATTTTGTGACTTTGGAAAAGACGTAATAAAAAAATTGAAAGTCAGTCCCGATAGCTTCATTCAAATCGCAATGCAGTACGCTTTCTACAGGTAAGTTGTACATTAATTGGTTACAGGGTGATAATTGTCCCAACCTATCGTATGCAAATGAGCCGGTTGTTCATCTTTGGGCGTTCAGGGTGGCTACTTGCTTCAAGTGCAGTCCCTCACCGAATATGTGGTTTCGGCAGCATTTGATCTGCTTAATGAGGACTAACAGTTTACCAACGCATTGAGGATAAATCCTGTGGGCATTTAGATTCTTTGAGTGTCCGCAGTACAGCCCAAACGCTCCCTACCACAGAATTAGCCACTCCTGAAATCCGTGGACGGTAAAGGTTTAAGGAGTTTACAGCATAGGACTACTGCAGAATCTTTACGACTATTGTGTTCTTGGCAGTGGGAGTTAGGTAGGGATCCTTAAGACCCGTATTGCAAGTGTAAATAAAGATATCTTTAAACAGTTTTTAAAAAAAAACAGCTGTTACATGTTTTCCACCTGTTTCTGTAATAGAAAAGGTGTTAAGACTAGTATTTTTTGTTTTATTGCAATATAAAATGAGGCAGTTGTATTTTCCCACCCTGTTCAAGAATACAATGTTGATGTGGTTTTTTCCATTCAACAGACTTCACAAAACGCCTGCAGCACATTACGAAACAGGTTCAACCAGAATGTTTGTCGGTGGTAGAACTGAAACCATCAGATCTTGCTCGGAGGAGTCAGTTAGTTTCGCTCGAGCGATGCTTGACGACTGCATTTCTCCTATTTCCAAAGCACGAGCTTTGCTTCAAGCCATCAACGCCCATAAGGAATACACCTTGATGGTAAGTCACCGGCACTTTTTTGCTTCCGAGTCTACCAAGGTGATGGGGGAAGTGTTTTATCTACTCATTTTAGGGGAATGAAAAAAAAAACATTGATGCTGATTTAAAATGTTGCCCAAAATCGATATTCCTACTCGCATTTTATGTTCGACCGTTCTGAACACATCCTTGTAACAAGCTTTATGTGCGAAGCTTAAATCCTTGTTAACAATCATGTTCCTTATACGAGCAAGCCAACGGGCACTGCAATAATGGCTTTTGTTTTATTATTTCCAATAATAAGCCTTTTTAATCGAGTAGCAAACATTTTTTATAACCCCCTCTCAAACTTTGTCATTTTATTTGGAGGTGCATAAATTCAAAATCTGCAATGTCCGCCCGCCGTACAAGTCATAAAAGGCATAGAATTGATCTGAAAATCCGTTCTTTAGCTCATGGTCTCCACTTGGGTTTTAGTTGGTCCAGCCGGCCCAATCTAGATGCTATGGTCCAGGAATGTGATTTTCGAGGTTTCTATTGGCTTAGACAAGTGGAGTGACGTTTTCAAGTAATTTTGGATGCCAAATCGTTCAAGATGGGCCCACACCCATCTTACTTAAAAAATCATTTGCAGCGTTTGTTTATACTAAGTAGTTGTATGATGGAGTTATGGATTCTCGATCCTTGAATCAGCCGTCGTCTAGCGTGAGCTATATTCTCTAGGCATTGCGGTCATTAATCACCTCAGTCCTTGGAAGGGGCAATCATCCTTTACCTTCCATTTTACCAAATTTCGAAAGATTGTTTAAAACACCAAAACGTGCTAAACCCCTTTGAACTATTTTGTTAATTTGTGATTTTCGGATTATTGGCCATTTTGAGGCGATCGAAGACTGAAAAAAAGTGTCGTCTATTATGTTGATACAAAATGCTTGGAAAAAATTAGAATTAAATTTCTCGATTTGCAACCTTTTCCAGGCTATGACGGGACAAGGTGTTGACAGACATTTCATGGGTCTTCGGAAGATTGCAGCCCAGGAATGTGTAACCGAAGGCTTGGAAATATTTAAAGACGTTGGTTGGATACGTAGTACACACATGCGCTTATCTACCAGTCAGGTAAATTTTCATCCTACAAACATTTTGCTTCACCATTTTATGGTTTGATGGATACTAAGTGATCTTGAAAAAAGATTGAAAGGGGTGGTTGAGTGACCACGTGTTTTTAAATCATTGAACTGCGTGAATGCTCTCTTTATTGTATATCTTTTCAACCAAAAATGTTGGACCGTTCTCTACTAAAATTACCATAACTCATTTAATTTGCTCTGAAAATTCAAATTTGGGGATACTAGGTATTGAAAAGAGCATTAAATTTCCTGTCTCGATAACGCCTACATAAAATTTTTCAGGTATAATTAGAGCGTGAAAATGGAGTCAACACAGTCAATTTTGATAAAATTCCAAAATTTCTTATTTTCCAAATGCTTTGAATTCTTATTAGTTTTGTTAGCATTATTGAGCAGGTCTTCTGAATTTTTTTTCTCCAACAGAATTTTATAGAGGAAATGAGATTTGAAATCGAAACAAAACATGGGTTTTTACGGTAAAATCGACGTTTCTCACTCAAAATCGGTTTCCTTAAAAAATTAGTTTAACAACGGATTTTCTGTCCCTCTTAGCTGAAGCGAATGGAGACTCTCGGGCCTTCACTGTCATCGAAAGGGATTTTCGCGTCTAAATCAACTATTGAAAGTTAATTAATAGGGTACAATTAATACAAGCCGCTCATAACTCGAGTGGCTTGAACATCCTCCATTTATTGAGCGAGGAGGTCTGAGAGAGTCAACATTCTTAGCGAATAAAGGTACATGAAATCCGATGCTAAGCTCGTCTTTTGAAGGAAGTCGATTTTGAGTGAAAAACGTAGATTTCACCTTAACTAAGCTCGGCTTTCACCAACCTCATTTTTTCAATGAAATTCTAAAGCAATAAATACGATTGATTAGAAAGCTAACCTTTTGGAGCAGTTTTTTAGCTGCAAACACTAATGAGATTGCGAAGTGATAGAGAAATTAGGAATTTTTACAATATTTACTTTTTGCTTTCCATCTCCAGCACCCAATTTTATGTAGAAAATATTTTTAGGCATTGAAGAGATGAGAAATTTAACGCTCTTATCAACAGTATTCAAAAATTTGAATTTTATATGCACATTTCAATGAGTTAAGGTCGAAAACACGAAAATAAATTAAATGAGAAATAAGTGGCATTTTAAGCGGAATAAAAAAGTGCTAAGAGGGACTTTTGGTCAGAATTGAATTGTAGAACACGTGGGAGAGTAGTCGGGCGAGACTCGCGCTACACCGTGTACATCAAATCATTTCTACCTTGGGTATGTAGGTTTCCTAATTCAGATTGAAAATTTTCAAAATACATTAAGAATTTTCCTAATCAAATTGGCAATTCTCCAAATTAAATTGACAAATTTACATTCCTGCCTGTGAAAAAAACGGGATAGTAGACCTCTATGGTTCTACAGCCAGATCGTTTAAATGATTAATTTTACACATTTAAGTACCGAAGATGAAAAATTGCCGAGTTTACGTTTTTTCCGCTCCCTGTTATCTCTACTTCGCTCAGCATTCATTTTTTCTCCTTCAACTTCTCCGCTTCATTCGGTTCACATTCAAGTTTACGTTTTTTTCCGCTCCCTCTTCTTTCTACATCGATCATCATTCATTTTGTTCTCTTTCAACTTTTCAGCTTCATTCGGTTCACATTCGAGTTTACGTTTTTACTTACTCGTCGAAATGGAAGGTGGACAATCAGGCCCTGGACAATACATTTCGTGTCAAATTTGAACAACTCTGAAACTAAATTAGAGACCCAATAAATAATGCTTCAAATATATGGTTAAATAACCTGTAAAATAGATATTGAGGTAATATTGCATGAAAATTGGAACTTAGTAGAGGGGCTAGTGCTTACCAAGGTGGCAGGTACACGAATGACCCCCTCGGGCGGACGGAAAAGTGGTGATGCCGGGATAACAAAGGGCGGAAGGAGCCCACCCGAACGTTAGTTTAAGGCGTGTTTAGCGGGGGGGGGGGGGGGGGGGGGGGCGGAACTGTCTGGTCGGTACGGGCTCTAAGAACTGGATTGTAGTCCTGTTAATCATTTAAATGATAAAAAAGTTCTAACTTCTCAATTTCATTTAGAAAATTGTGTATCTGACTTGGACAACCTACACATCAAATCGTTTTGGAATTGTCGTTGCTTCCAGGTTGCTGCTAAATGCGATGGATTCATGATATACGGTCCCCTGGTCCATGACGGCTACGCATGCTGTTACAACCCTCAAGACAAAGCCATATTCTTCGGAACTTCAGCCTGGAACTCTTGCAAAGACACGAATTTGATCCAATTTGGCGACGCTCTCCAAGAGTCCTTAAGGGAAATGCGGGCGGTGCTGGAGGCAAATCCCCGCGCTAAGCTTTGAAGGCCCCCAACCTCGACTGGCGCTGACAAGCAGTGTCAATCACCACAAATCACCTGATTGGGAAACTGTCATCAATTCTTCCATTATACATAATTATTGCATAGGTTTAGGTTTATTAAATTTTGTATGAATGAGGAAAGACTGGACTGGGAGTTCTCTCCAAGCTCAATTTCATTCCAAGCCCCATATTTTAAGGCTGGCAACTTCCAACATTAAGAAGTCAAACATGTAGTACATTGGAGGGAAACTATATTTTAAAATTACCAATGAAATTATCGACTTATGTGATTTAATCATGAATATTTTTTCGAAAAAAGTAAAATAAAAATATATAATATTAATACCTATTGATATATTTTGTATCGAGACCTGAAACCATTAGGAAAATTGTTTTTTTACCGGGGAAATGTGAAAGTTTTATTATTGCAAAATTGGCAAGTTATCATACGGAACAGAACAATTCAAATTCATAAAGGAAAAAAAAACGTTGAAAATTGCGATTCACCATGTAATCAAGTAAAAAAATTAAAAATACTCGACCAAAGTTAAAGAAACTTGTTCAAAAATGGGGTCTAGTTGGACTGAGCTCTAGTCAGCAGTTTATGTCAATCTTAAAGGCCTGAATTACTAAAAAAAATCAGAAAAAGCTTTTGAAATCGAAAACATTTGAAATAACTAAAGTTTATATGTTAGTTGTTGGTGGACATCTTTTCAATGAATCGAATGTGCCCACTCGGACGACTTTACGTTTATCTGCATACTCTTCCTAAGGGTTAGAACTTTCACAGCGATAACAGTCAACATGAATGTGAATCTCGTATGACCTTGGGCGAAGTAAAAATCTTCTAGTACTTTGGGACGAAAGAATCATGTGATGTAATTGCAATGTAATTTAGTTTTCAAAAGTCTTTTCTGGAAACGAGTTTTTCATAACATACGATATGCGTTGTCGTTTTATTTTATCTCGTTAGTTTTCAGTTTTTCTCCTGGCGGGTTTAAACGTTCGTGTTGGACTAGAGAAGTTTTCGTTTTAATGAGTTATATTTGTGCCGAAATCATCCTATCATTATTGTTACATCTAGACGTCAATTACAAGGAGTTGTTATACTCTGGACAGGGAAGGGCTCTTGTGCCTGATATTTGTTTCTGAATCGTTCTTCAGAATAGAGATGGGCGATCCGCTCATGAGTTAGTAAAAAGAACTAGCTCTTTCCCCTCTTGATGAACCGAGTGGGATCGGGATCGTTCGGTTGATCACCGGCGGCTCTGGCTCTCCTCTTGCTCTCGTAGTGTTGGAAGGTGGGAGGGATCGGATCAGACACTGCTCAACGAACTGATCCAAATGAACGGTGAGCAGTATCGCTGGGGACGTTCAGTTCAGGGAAACGCGTTTGAGATATCAAGAGCTATTTCCCGATCGATTCTTTCTCTTCTCCCGATTGTTTCTTGGGATCCTTTTTATTTGACGTGAAAATGGCGTCTTACTTAACGAAGGGAGGAGGGGATGAGCGGTGAGTTATGTCAAAGAGCTGATCATTTGGAAGAGTGATCGATCCCGATCCGATCAACGAGATGAGTAAGATTGCCCATCTCTACTTCAGAAGTGAATAATTCAATTGAATTGAGCTCTTGTTAAGACAAGTGAGGTGATGGGATGGTGTAGTTGCCCCTTCCATTGAGCTGAATGCGGTAATGCCCGTCACGCTCAGAGGATGATCTAGACGTTTGAAGGCGTCTGATTCATCTCCCAAGGCGACGGATTCAAGAATCGGGAAGGGCCAACTAACCATATCCACCACAGACATCTAAGACACAATAACAAGGTAGGTAATCGCATAGTTCAGGTAATGTACCACAGACTACGTCTCGTAAGTAGACCAACGGCTTCTCAAGAACATCTAATTACCAAGTACCAAGATGCCAATCATATCCGTCGTCTTTGTACGTCTACATTTAGAAATGTACGAATCAGGAATGAGGATGATTTAATGACCATTCTCGAGCAGTTGGAGGTTTTGGTGTTGGTTTGGTTGGTTTTAATCGACCAAGAAAAATATTTGTTTATTTGATTTTCAAAAATCGAATGAAAAATCCGTCCATTTGCCGTACGCAGCTTTTTTCCAAAACTATTGGACAAAATTTGCGAAATTTGGCTCAGGAATTCAACATCTATCCGGGATGTACCAGTAATCTTGGCATCTTGATCAATCAGCCCTAGGGGATAGTATTTAAGGATTAATCTATTTATAAAATCGAAATCTCAAAAACTTCCCACTTAAAAGGATAGTTTCATCGTTGGATTAACATAGAAATTAGTTCCCTGAACCAAATGAGACCACTCGGGTCGTCCACGGTCAGGTAGATGGTCGAGCTGCAGAGCCCTTTTAACAGGAGGTTTGAGCTAGACTGCGTGGTTGGAGGGCGCTCAAGTATTTTCATGTAGAATGCAATTACAAGATATGAGGCGAGAGGTGTCGAGTTTAGATGATGCACCTCAAACTACTTCTAACATGTACAGATAAATGGTTTACGTTGAAGTTCCATCTGATACAGAAATAATAAACCTCTGTGAACTAATTTGCAGCGTTCTTTTCTTCTATAACTTTACATTTGGCCCCACTGTATGTCGCGCTACCCAAATTGCCCTCCCGAAGAAGGGAGTTGTAACTACTTAGCGAATTGGCAGCTCTTAACTTTCATAGAGGTGATTTCATGTTTTCCCAAAAGGAACGCTCCTGAGATCATGCATTACCTAAAAACGTGTTGCTCTCATGTTTGAAGCTTGTTTGGCATTTACAAGCAAAAGGTCTTTCTCCATTCATTTATGAGGGTTATCTTCTTATCACAAAATAGTCTTCGTAATTTTATTGGTTTATTTTATTAACTCAGAAGCTAATGGTGTAGAAACGCATTTATATATTAATGATCTAAACAGATTTTAGGTTGGTGAACCTAGAAAAGAGGTGAGCTCTAACAACTCGGCTGTTCTAAGTCTTATTTCTTTGTCCATAAATGAATTTTCTTACATAGTATATACACATATCACAAGATTCAAGTGCAGCCACATAACAAAGATGCTACTATAAAATATATTATATACATATTCCAAGAATTTTTACAATAAAACTCTACCGATTATACAAGGTACGAAGCTCCATCTCGAGAAAAGCTCTCATGTTCGGATCTTCCACTTTATCCAAAATTATTTTGCGAGCTAAGTCACTTCCTCCGCCGAATTGCTTGGCTAGATCTTCGGCGTACTTTATCCACACACAGTTTGCACACCCGGACATGCAACAATTCGTGGGCTCTTCTGGTAACATCAAATCACTGGACGCTTCTTCAGTATTTCTCTATGAAAACAAATAAATTAATGTAATGAGTTATTATTTATAATTCCTTCAACTACTTAGCTGTTTTGTATTAATCCACTGGAATATAACTATAACTAGTACTTGAAAAATAAAGAGTCATGATACGTCAAAGGCAAAAGAAAACTTCAACTGTATCAGCTTTTGTCTGTGGTTCAAGTCCCAAACTCAGTTCATCACTGAAGAATTGATTGATCCCACCAATGGCATCTAGGCTCAGTGAAAATATGTGGAGATTGATTCTGAGCACAGTCTGCCAAAAGTTTATTTGTAGCATCTTCCTTTCTTTTGAAATCCCTTCTAGACAATGCCACATGATACACCACACTTGGCCAATGTGACATTCCAGCAAGTGCGTGTGGATGCACTGTGGTCTTAGAAAAAAGCTGTTGTTGTTGGGTGTGGGTGTACTTGTGAGGAGGCTGACTATCAATTGCTCCCACCACCAATTTTCACAAAAGACCTAAGGAGACCAACATGGGTCAGCGATTATGCCTGCACAAGACCAACAATCTGACATGCACAGGGTGTTGTGTAGAGCCTCTACAGTAGAGGTGGCTTAATAGGAGTGCCAGAGTCATGAAATTTGGACTAATCTCATTTCACTCCCAATGTTATTAGATCCTTGACAGGTTCGTTACAACAGTGAGGGCGCTGTCCAACATCAACATTAGACAGCCTTCTAGAATACTGTTCACAACTGTTGACTTCTGACAAAGAATTGTTGGAAAACGTGAGCCTCATCCACTTACCCTGGAAAACCATTTAAGAGGTTTCAATCGTCCAAGAGGTGTCGTTGACAGAATGCTGACCATGTTCAACACAATAGACTAGACGTTAATCTTTATTCATTTACTTCTTTTGTCTATAATTTTACTGGTTTAAGGCGGTAATTCCTGAACTGGGAGGCGAGAGAACCCCTGCTCCCCTAACCTACTTTCTCCCTTCACTTCGTTATGTTATGAAACGATTTTCATTTCTTAATTGATAGTTGAATCAAGTCATTTTGGATTTGACTGACCACCCCTGAACCGCCTGCTATATGGCCTGTTGTGGTGCCGGCGCGAGTGTTGAAATGTGCATTAACACTACTGGATTTGAAATACCTATTCAAAATCAAACCGAGAACATCATGGGTTCGATTCGATGCCCTATCACCTTGAACTCCCAAGATGCTTGGTATAACATGACAAAACTGGGCCTATTCACCATTCTGGGCGGACGTACAGTTCACAATTACGGAGAGCGAGAGGGACACTCCTCTAGAGGAGCCTTGGCAACAGTTTGGGAACCACTGGATAAGAAGCTTGAAAACCTAAAGCACGAATCCACCAAACTAACCTCATTCCAAATCATTCTTGCTTCTTCCCACAAACTAGCCCCTGTCAATAAACTGAATGACTATTTAGTATCAATCAAACTTGAAAGGCATGCTTATTAAAGTATAAGTTATAATGCCCAGAAAATCTACGTACTGTGTCATCCACCTCCCCAACTGACAAATGAGAAGACAAGTGTATCTTCCTCAATTTAGAAGACCAACAGCTGAGCTCGAAAAGTTGCAGTTTCTGGACGTTTGTTATCACTGTAAAAAGAATGTTCTTTACTTCCTTATTCATTGAATGATTATGGAACATGAATAGGTCATTAACTTATAAACAAATACATAATACCCAAACTTTCGCCTTGTGATTTGTTCATCAGGTAGGTTCTTTCCTAAGAGAACCATTACAATTAACCAAGAACACAAACATGTTAATCTCTATTCATATTTTGGTTTATTATTCAATAATAAACCATTGTAATCGCTATGGAAAAAAAAATTCTAACTCCCCCTGAAAATTTCATGGTTTACGTTTCAAAGGGTGTAGAATCGAAATCTGCAATAAAAAATTTTCCGCACGATTTTTGTACGCACGATTTCTTCCAAACGGTTGGAGCAAAAAATCTGAAATTTTCAGGAAAAATCAGTTTTGGTCCGACAACGCCCCAATTCTTTAGCCAGCTCTCCCACTTAATTTAAAGTGCCCTTTAAGGGTTGTCAAAGTTTTGTAAAATCCTTAAAAACCTCAAAAAAAAGTCAAGGCGGCCTGAATTTGGACTTTTTTTTTAAAGAACATTATTCAGGATTTAGGAATACCCTGATTAGGGGGTTTATATTACGGTTATTTAGGATTGGACGACAGGATTTTATCATCATCTTATTTGTTCAAGAAAACCAAATTGTTTAGGTATAATAAAAACTGAAATTTCCTTGCTATATTATAAACCTGTTTTTTTTTTTTTAATTTATTGCCGAAGTTAGCGCTAAATTGACTAAAATACTTAATAATGCCCAAAAATAACATATTCGTAATATCTTGTTGGGTATATAATTTAAAATAATCTCATAACTTTTCGTATATCATATACATTTTTATATTATTACTAGGTATTTAGAATAAATAAAATACCTATTTGTTTTTTTTTTGGTTTTTAATAAACCACATATTTGTAGTAAGTAATTTTAAATAAATAACTTAAATATTACTTGTAGGCTATCTATAAATAGCATAACTGCCACCATTTGAAACGTAAACGATTTAAAAAATAAACATATCTGGAAATCTATTTCGTTACAATTTCTAAGTGAGCTTGTGGGAATTTTTTACAGGTCTAATATTTGACATTCAGACACCCTGACAGATGTGACATTACAAGATTTGAATGAATTCACCATCCAAGCATTTCCAGACAGTTGCTAAAGTCAGTAATTACTTGATATAATTTTTTTTTTGAGAAGACAACACTCACCCTTCTTCCATTGACTGGAAGATCGTAAGGCCATTCATTCGATTATTATCAGAGAGCAATTCTTCTACGCTAGGAATGTCACTGTTATCAAACTGTCATCCTCTTCCCAAGGGCAGAGATAGGTTATCGCGTGGATAGTATGCTGGATGGCTATCAGATTCCACTTGCCTCTTTCTGCCACAAATAGAGGGACATCCAAAATGTACTCTGGCAGCTGGTTTATGAATCTGGTACTCTTCCCTCTTGGTTTGATTTGTGTTAACGAGGAATAGCATTAGAAATTACGTCATCAACTAGGAATCAGGCCAATAGCCACATTGTAAGCAATGCAACGATCTGTGAAATCTGAACCAAGGTAACAACGGATGCGGTCAAGATGGTAAACTTTCACCTATTCAGCATGAAAACCAGAGATTGAAACTTCCCTGTTCCCGACATCTTAAGGGCTCTTTACTTGTAAACTCTCTTTACGTTACTCTTTTACCTGTAAACCACCTTCCTTCCCTAAAAAAATCTCTATTATAGTGATAACCCAACTTCTACCAGTCCAAGACATAAAGACCACCCTTGTGTCCTCTCTCTCTCTCTTCCAACTCCACGCTTGTTCGAGGTGAACAACAACAGCAGTACTGATAAGATGATAACTTGGAAGTTTCCAAACAATCGCATTTGTCACATGTGGGGTCGGAAGAAAGTATACTAGGTACATTCTCTAGTAGAAAGCACACTAAGCATACAGTTAGTACTCTTGTATTGGTGTCTAGTGTTAGTCAATTCACATTCGAACATAAATTCTGTTTCATATTCTCTATTGTTCTTCCAATAAACACGAAATGGTGTTTTACGATCTACCAATTTCTGGTGGCACCTTTACCTAGTGCTCATTGATATGAATGTAGCACTTTATGCTTAATTTTGTTTTGAGAATCGGTGAGGCAGTTGAAACGTTGACTCATAGAATACCTATGTAGTTGCGCGAGATCAACAGATGCCAGCAATTGATATTATGAAGATAGGTGGCATACGTTCATTCGTAAGAAAACTTCATTCCACGTCAATTAACATGGCTAAAAGTAAATTCGAGTACGTGAAAGAATTCGAGCAAGAAGTCAAATGCCTTCTCAACTGCTGGATTGTCGTCAGAGTGGATGGCAAAGGATTTCACAAGTTCACGGATCGCCACGATTTCGTGAAACCGAACGACGTGCGTGGACTGAGCCTGATGTCGAGAGCGGCTGCCGACGTGTTCCAGGAGTTCAAAGACATCGTCATCGGGTTCGGCCACTCTGACGAGTACAGTTTCGTGTTTAGGAAGAACTCCAACGTTTATAACCGCAGAGCTGAGAAGCTGTCGTCCCTTGTCACTTCTCAGTTCTCGTCGTCGTATGTTTTCCATTGGAACGAGTATTTCCCCGACACGAAATTGCAGTACCCTCCCGCTTTTGACTCCAGAATCGTTCTTTATCCGACGGACGAGAACTTGAGGGATTACTTGAGCTGGAGGCAGGCCGATGTTCACGTCAATAATTTGTACAACCTTTGTTTTTGGTCATTGGTTCTCAAATCTGGTTGCTCTCCATCAGAAGTAAGTTTATAATCCTCACATTCTATTACTACTCATATACTATTTGTATTTCCACATATTTGAGCGTCCTGGATCCTTACTAAGCCGTAAGCTAGTAGAATCAAGTTTGGCACACGAGCCATCCTTCTACCCTGTTTGGAAAGGAGTATAATTTGTCCTGAACAAGACATTCACGCCCTCAAGAGAGGGGAATTTTTGTTTTATTGACCCAAGTGCTGGAAACCAAAATGTTAGTCGCTTTTGTTAGATAATTTTTTTTCCCAACCAATCGCTAGGCTGCTATGTTTTTCATAGGCAGAGAGCACTGTTTTGAGATATTCCTCTCACACCTTAAATATTATGTAACTACATACCTATATCATTGTTGGTTTCCCAAAGTGTGTTCAATAAATCCGTTGAAATTACAAAATGACTGAACCATCTACCGAAATAGCCTTGATAGTCCAAAAGTGAACGAAACTGATCCACAATGTTTTCGAGGCAGTTAAGGAAAGATTGTTGATTTTCCCCAGAAATCAGATTCTTTTTTCCCAATTTGCTAAAATTATCCATTCAATTTCAGGCTGAATTAAGACTCCGAGGAACGTTATCCGGAGAAAAAAATGAGCTACTGTTCCAAGAGTTTGGCATAAATTACAACAACGAACCACAGATGTTTCGGAAAGGAACGACTTTATTGCGGAAATGCGTAAACTTTGACGATTCTACGAAGAGAGTTGTCTTGGTTTTATACCACTGTGACATCATCAAGAAACAATTCTGGGACGATCACCCTGAAATACTGAAGCCGAGCAAGACTCCTGAGATTGACTTTGTTGACGGTTTGAACTATTTCGACCTAAAAAAGCAAATTGTACAAAAATAATTAACTATAATTACAGATATATATTTTTAATTTTTTGAACACCTCTCATATCTAGCAGTTGTTGCTAAGATCATCTCTTCCGTGTCTTATTCTACGGTAGGGATGCTATGGTAGGTGGGTGATTTTGTTCAGCTATCTGTCCCCACCTAGCTACTGTCCCAATCACTTCTACTATTTCTAACCTCTAATAACCGCAGGTCATCAGTGGTCAGGGGAAATGAAGATCTGCCCGTAAGCCGGCATGCCTCGTCACATGATTCTACGATTGTTTCGCCTTGGAAATCTCAAAGAAACTGAGACCCAACGGAAACAAACTAACGCTGCTTCAATCAGAGAAGACGCATTCGTACGTTTCTGGAGTGCTCAATCCTCCAGGGTCGAATATCAGGCGTTAACTGGTTAAAAGCGTTTCTCCACGGCAGGCTTCTCCATGCACATCAATGTCACAATCGATCAAACACAAACAATTTTCTCTGCTGTTTGAAAAAAGCACAAGCCGAAATAAATGAAATGGATTTTGTTGTCAGTTATTGTTTCTATATACTATTGTGAATGAGCAATTAATGATTGATACCAATGCACTCTACTAGCAATTTTTGGAACTAAACAGTTCAACTATCTAGCAACAGATTAGTTGACTGTCATAGATCACATGGCTGTGTTGTGGCCCTCTCTCCCACCATATTAGACACACACCATACCGGATACATGTCAGATATCTTGTATGGGAATGAGCAATTAATGATCGATACCAATGCACTCTACTCTATATACTATTCTAACACTATTGTGAATATACATCATAATCAGAAATTGAATATATTTATTAATCAGAAATAATACGGTCGGTAAGGCACCTGTTTCCAACGGTCTTCGTTTCTGAAAGTTGGGCTCTCCAATTTTCATCACTAGTTATTAACAAATTACCTAAATCCTTGATCACTCCATTGGGATCGAAGCTGCAAACTGTCATATTCGAACCACAATTATCCTGTTTATCATCTTCTGACCTAATTTTTCAGTCAATCGCTCCTACAGTTGCTAGAGCATCTATCGACAAGTAGTTGTAGAACAAGAAATACCGCTATCACTAACAATACAACAAACTCGAAACCAAGAAAATTTCTTTTTCGCTGCAATCAGAGGGTTTTTCTGTTGCCAGTCTATCATATACACCATGGGTTCTCAACCTTTCCAACACTGTGACCCTCTTTTTTAGCTTGAGAATTTCGGCGACCCCCTTGTTACGATACAAGCAGCCCTTTTTTAATAATAAATACAAATAATAAATTTTTAATCATGACTAGTTTTCATATAAAAAAGGATGAGGGAGCAACTAAAAAACTTCAATTGCCCATACTACAAGTATTGAAACAAAATGCGAAGGGATGTGTGGTGGCACCACCATGTCTAAGCCGAAATTCTGCATGTATTGATGACATAATAAGACTGATGAAGTCCTCGTTGAAGGACGAAACGTATCCGCCAGAAAATAAAGACATGCTCCAAAATAAGGGATATGAAAAGAGTTGGGTAGCTGCAAATTTTATGGTTCTGGGACAACAATAAATAATTTATTCTTATCTAAAACGATTTCTAGGGAGATGTAGTGTGCCAGCGAACGATTACACTCCCCTTTTATTTCTACAATGGTCCATATAATGAAGGATACAGTTGCCTTGGATTTTTCACGTGGAAAAAATCTACCCATTTATCCCAAAAGTGTTTGAGCTATTGGTATTGAATGTCTACTCTTGTATATTTTAGTTGATTATTTTTAGTAATAAGCCTTTGCAATCGTCGAGCAAAAAAGGTTGACACACCCCTCAAATTTTGTCATTCTAGTTTCCAGGTGGGCAGACTCCACCAAATCTGCTAAGTCCGTCCGCCGTACGGTACATGTGATGCCTGAGAATCGGTGCCTAAAATCCATTCTTCCGCACATTCAAAAACAAAAACCTTTGTGAAATAATTGTCAGCCTTTTATCCCTTGGGATCAATTGAAAATTTTGCCGAGATTACAATAAAATGCTTTATATTTTAGGCAAACTTTGTTCCGTATTTTCAAAGAAAACCCTTACACATAAGTTTTTAAATTTGTATTCAATTTTAGAACCTATTTTAGGAATATACGTGTCACGCAAGTCTTCATTGTTTCTTACGGAAAATAATAAACCAAAAGGTTCCACTACACTAGTTTATTCTTCAAATTTCTTGGATTGTCGAATAGAACTTCAAAATTATTTTGCAAAACTTTCTCGTTTGAGATTACTCGTAATTTTACTGTCGACGAAAAAAGAAGGGTGGACTAAGAAATTTGGATAAATCAAGGCTTGAAAAAGTTATTTTGAAAAAGGACTTATATGTTGATTCGACTGCAGAGATACATGAGTGAAGAAAGATTGATTTGAGAAGAAAGTGAATTCCATCGAGAGTAACTTGGTAACGTGGTTTGGAAAAAGTCCACGTTTGGAATTTATGAAGTTCATACTCGATCAACTCTAAAATGCAATGAAGCTGTAGCCTCCCGGCTGCCCCAAACAACTTGGAAACGGCCCGTTTCGAATTTGAGGGAGAGGGACCAGCCCCCTGAGAAGGACCAGGAGCACTATTTTGGGTAATAACAGTTAGACCCCTTCAGGGATCCCAGACCCTTCAGGTCCGCTACCACCAATTATTCTTATTGAGATCTTTACTAGGGCTTGCAGGACTCTCAGATAGGAAGGGAGGCTAACAAAGACTACAAGACAGGTGAAGTTGAAAGAAAATAACGATAATTTTTCTTCACCATTATATTTAGTACACAAAACATTTAAAAATGTGAAAATTACACAGACAAAATAAAGGAATAAGGAGTCTTAGGATTTGATCACTATAGGACAGGAAAAGAACGGAAACTATGATAGAAATAACATACATCTTATTTTAATAATTTGATAGTAGCAATAAAAAGAGATCAATGTATTCACAATTACTCCCAACAAGTGCTTAATTGTAACACAGATGGATGATAATTCGTTTTGGCATCTAGGGATGGCCTCTCCCACCTGCAACCTTTCTGTGTAGCCGGTTCACCTTTTCGAACTGTTCAAAAAAAGTGACAACCAATCTCAACTATCCGTTACAGCTGTAAAGGTTGTTGCGGTTATCTAAGGTAGGAAATGTTTGATTCCCAACGGCTATGATATCGAGAATAGTAAACATGACGATATAGCAACTTTTGTTGTAAGTACAGTACAGTACAACAGTTCCTATGAACTTTCTGTCTGACCTAACAATTATTTAAAAGTGAAGTGAGGAAAGGATGTGAAACGAACTCTTTTAGAGCAAAAGTCATTTGAACAAATTTTATTGCAAACGTGAATCCAGAATATTGCACGTTGAACATAAATGCTTGAATTAAAATGCAGTAAAGTTTTGGTGTATGCTAGAATATTGAAGACAAGCCAATACACACCGAAGTACCACGTAACATAGTGGTTTAATTGTCTCCACTCCTGTTAGTCTTGTGTCCACTAGACACAAGCACAGTGACAAATGACACACAGCAGTGTGGGATGAATGTGATGTGGCAGTAGTGACAAATTAACCAGGTTAGGTCAGGTTGTAGTAACACTGGGATTTCGCTGTTTCCTCATACTAGGGATGGGACATCGAGAGAAAACGATGTTTGAATCCCATTTCACGATCGTGTTCAGAAAAAACCTTTCAAAAGAGGGTCACCTGCTTGGGGATTTTTTCAGCAATTTTCCCCCATTTGAAATGCCCCAAATATCCCCTTAGAGTAAGGCGATCGTATCTTCAAACTTAGCCTTTTGAAAGCCTAGATAGATTTTTTGTGCGAATGAGAGCTCAAACCTATCGAGAGCTATCGTTTGGAATGTGTTTTCGGTGTCTTTTGACAGTGGGTTTTTCTGAAAATTTTTAATTTTAAATATTTTGGACCGAGAACACTAGTTTCTTTTTCTTCGAAAATTTGCTAATACTACAGCAGTTGAAGAAAGAATTTTTAATATTTCTTTTTTTTCACGTTAGGTTGCAAGCAAACTAGATGCTTTTAGTTTTTAGATGCCACTAATTAAATACACAACTTACGATTGAGACATTGGAGGGTTTGTGAACCTGGACGTTTGAGAGACCTGTGATGGGTTGAGCCCTAGAGGAGGTGGGAATGGAGGGAAAAGGCCAATGAGGGAGGGAGGGAACTTACCAGAGGCAAGCAGAGCAGACGCCAACTCTGCTCCCAGGTAGGGCGGCTGAACTGTCGTCTGAGAGGATTGAGGAGTGGGAGCTGGAGGGTTTGAAGAAGGGGTGGCTTTGGGAATAGTAATCGGCATAGCTGACGTGGAAGGGGGGGCCAGTGTGAGCTGCATTGGAGTTCCACTGATGGCAGCAGACGGGCAAACCAACTGGGACATGAGGTTCCACAAGAGGCCATCACTTTGGTCTCGAGGAAACTTCGAACTAACAGAAGCCTGTAACAAGAATTTGAAACCATATAACATATTAAGATTACCTTGAAACCAAACATTTACTGCATTTGTCACACCCCGAAGAAATTGATAACTCGTGTTCGGAGTTCAAACTCGTTGAACTGAGTTCAAACTCGTGTCCTTACTACTAGGAGAAATTTCCCCTTCAGCAGTAACACTCTAAAGCCGGGTTTACACGTTCCGTCTTGTTGATCCGTTTTGTCTGTCAAATAAGACAGAAGACAAAACGTACACCTTGTCGAGCGTCTACACGCTCCAACTTTTCGTTCGATTTTCGGTCATCCAACCCAGACTTCCAAGGACTTCCAGTTAGTAGTTCCGAGTTTGTTGCTTAGAATGGAGGGTCCACAGTTATTCTCTTTCATTTTTTCCCTGGTAAGGGCTCAGCAGATGAGTGGAATCGCCAAGAAAAGGAACAGAACAAGATGGCCAAGGGAGTGGCTTCTGAAAAGGGGTCAATATTCCCACGTACACACTACTCCGAGAATTGAGAGGTGAGGCTGGCGACTGGCGAAATCATTTGCGGATGGACGCCTCAACCAAGTTTTTTACAAGTTCATCATAAGCAAGGTTTTTTTTTAAATTTCGGTCGTAGTAGTCTTTATTTTTGACCTGCCACAAACACGGAAGCGTTTTAAATAATTCAATGAATTCCGCGAGAAATTTGCCGCAAGTCCGATTTCACAAAAATTCAGGAAGGAATACCAACTGGAAGGAATCAGTCAGGAATAATGACAGGAGCTGAGCGGAGATTGGACCGTCTTGCTTGACACTTGGTCTACACGTTCCGTCTGGTTGGATCGATTCTCTGAAATTGGTGCCCCTCCTGTCAAATTTTATATCCAACCTCCAACCTATTTTGATGAGAAAAGACGGTCCAATTTCCTGCCTACACGCAACGACTTGACGAATACGATTTGTCGAATCCGACAAAAAGTAGAATAAGACGGAGCGTTAAACGACCCTTAACAGGTTCACCTAGGAGGGCGGTTTAATAAAACCCACGGGTTAATTTTCCTTGAATACAACAACTTTTACTAAGAATGGAAAGTTTTTGGAAGGTGGTTCTGCATAGGTTTAATACGATCCAAGAGCGTCCAGACGCTAAAGCCTCAATTAAGTTCTATATGGACACATACATGATAAATTTTGTTTTAAATCCAAATAAACTAAAAACTGAAGACGTTAAGAAACCATGACGAGATATTTTACAATTCAACAGATTATTACATTCATGGTATTTCTCAGGTTGGTCTAGCTTTATAAATTTTCACTTTTCATCAGGATACTGGGAAATTTGATTCTATATCAGAAATTAATTGTGGAACCTATTCCTGGAGTCCTGACCCCAAACAACGTAAGTATTTTATGAATTTTAATTTTGTATTCATTGCATTCTAATCAAAAAGGAAAACCAAATAAGAAATTGAACAAAGACTGATTGTGATCTTCAAATCTCCCAGCACCCTGGTTGAGAGCCACTGATCCTGTGATCAAGTGGTTAGTTAAATAAATATAGTGTCTACTGAAAACTGCATAATAACCAATGTCCCTAACTTCTGGCGATTATAAAAGAAGAAACAGAGTATTTTTTTT
This sequence comes from Creontiades dilutus, assembly GCA_031894815.1. NCBI lineage: Eukaryota > Metazoa > Arthropoda > Insecta > Hemiptera > Miridae > Creontiades > Creontiades dilutus. The sequence goes on along the minus strand of JAVIWC010000502.1, from coordinate 72,626 downwards.
TTTTTTTTTAGATAATACTAATTGAATCAGCTTACCTTCATTTTCTCCAAGTAACTAACGTTTTCTTTGAAGTTGTCCTTGAAATTGATGAAATCTTGGTCACCTTTGTAAAATTCAGCGCACTTTTTCTGGAGGAAAAAATAATTTTTGTTGTTGTAATTAGTGGTATTGCTGACAGACACTAAGAAAAATCTAGATTACAATAATTGTATGGGAATTCTCACCATTTCGTTTAGAGCGTCTTGCGATAAAAACTGATCTTGCAGAACACTGTAAGTCATGGCCATTGGTTTGCCGTATTCATGAGGCTTGTTTTCAGGTGGAGGGATCACCCAATATGCCAGCAAGCCGGATTCCAGACTGGCATTATCAACCTGATATGGAGCTGCCAATCACAACAGAATGTTTTCTTTATTAAAAACCCAGAAACTTAGGATCCATGGGGGGTAAATTTTGGATATTTTTCAAAGAGAGAGAAACGATCTACGGTTTTTTCGAAGGAGTCTGAAAGTGGCCTTCTTTTGGAAACCGGTGTAATCTTTAGACATTTAGCAATGATATTATGAAGGTAAATCATAATATGAAATCTTACAGCATATTAGTCCAATCACAGGCGTGTATGTAGCATCAGACGTTCCCTTCATTTTGATTTCATAATCTAACTGGGCGTCGATGTCTCTGAGAGTGGGGACTGGAGGGGCAGCAGGGTGAGAATGATACCATCCAACCAGAGTCAGTCTTCTCGCTTCCAATCCCCTCGCTATATCCTCCTCTACCAAAGGACCAAGTTCTCGATCATTTAGCCGACTTCTGCACGGGAAGGCGTGGGTGATTGCCAGATCTGTAACGATACCATTGCAACTAAATAACTAGTAGCTGGATGATGGAGATTGGGGTGGTCAACACATCACACCAGATAGAGCCTACATGTATAAATAGTTTATTTTACATAATTTCCTTTACATGTTACATTCTTCAATTGAATAATAACCGATGACCGAGCTGGATAGTCTAATATTGTGGCCCAGCTCAGAGTTGGTTCTTACTAGAGATGTGCGATCCAGTGACTTACAAATATCGGTGACTTCGGTTCCAGTGACAAGGAAATATCGGTGACTGGCATATTGGTGACAGAGAGTGGAAATGAATGAAATGTGGCGCTGTCACAGTTTTTTGAAGGAAGGAAGCATAAAAAGAGATGTTGAACATAAATTTTTATGATTAAAGAGGGATTGCTTTACAGTTAAAATAATAATAATCTGTTTTTATTCTTGTATATGTAAAAAAATGTTTTACTAAATTTTAAACTTCTGAATAAGAGTGAGAGAAAATTAAAAAAACACATTCATCGCTTTAAAAATTTATTTTATTTACATGAAAACGTCATGTTTTAAGGAACTTATGAATGGTAACATAAATTCATGTCGAATGATAACACAAATTCTTTAGCAATAAATATTTCTGTAGCGATATTTCTGTACCGGTGACAAAGTCACCAAAATGATATCGGTGACAAAGTCATCATATCGATATCATATCAGTGACTTTGTCACCGGTACAGAAATATCGAACATCTCTAGCCGTGTAGTCTCAAGGAAGGTTTCACTGATAACAGTGTTATAGAGTTTGCAACTCTTTCGAGAGATTCTTCGGCGGTGGTTTTGAGCGCTTTCTAGCCACATTTCGTTCAACCATCAATCTTCTTTCTGCTCTCTTTGGTGATTGAATCTGAATGGAGAAAGGGAAATTGACTCGGAGCACTGGGAGGGCATTGTCACACAGATTTTTGTACCAAATTAATTTAGAAAAATGATACTATTCACAAGGAATTGACGGGGAAGGTTGGTGGACGATATGGTTGGACTAAATCCTGCTAGAGTGCATTCGGAACCATCATCGCCCTCTTCGCCAGAGAATCTCTTAACTCTTTCAACCTCCACAATCGTCTTTGCTTTTTTCAATTTTATTTAGTACTATTTTTTATTTTTCGCTAAGCAGCAACGTGGTGACAGAGACCGTAAGTAGATATCCGATATGAGATTCAGTGACTGAGGCCAGAGCCGCCTAGCCGCCGTTCCAATCCAGCGCCTGCGCATAGTAGTACTTTGTGTTGGAATCCAGCGCAGTCACTGAAAATATCTGTCACTGCTCCAGTCCCTTGTCACCGATATATCGGTGACAAACCCATATTGGTGACTTTGTCACTGGTACAGAAATATCGAACATCTCTAGTTCTTAATTCTAATTTTTAAAAAGTACCTATTACACTATATTTACAGCAAATTCCACTTCCATGGAATGATGTACTTGGTTGATACGAAATGTATATTGCTTTTAATATTATAAAATTATTAATTTTCCTTTATAAGTCAAGTACTCATTCGGAATGTCTCTTATTAGTGAGTATATTCAATGAGTACAATTGATGGACAGTTAACAAATTCAAATCATGAAATAATGTGTCAGTGGGCTTATTGAACAATGAAAATAATGCAACTTTAATAATCTTTAAAATTTTATCAATTAGGCACTTGAAAGTGCTTCCCCATATCACCATGGCATATTTTAAATTGGGGTAAATACTGATCCTTAGTTCTTCTGATAGAACTTTGATTCTATAGGCACATTTTTCTAGCTTTTGTCACTAACTTTGAATAATAACCCAATAGAATGATGCTTTTTTTCGCAGATCGATATTTACGTGCAAGAATATCATTAATATAACAACTGAGTATACGCGTATGGAATAAATTCACACTCAGGTCGCTTATCAACCGTCTGTAGAGCTGATAGCCCAATGGCTACATTCTAGACAGCCACCCATTCACCATAATGAATCACTAATCACGTGTCATCACAAAATCCAAGTGTTTTGTCCTATCAACAAGGCACAATGGTCAAAAACGTCAAAAAGTGCTCAGAACTCAACAACTTTTGATGTAGTTATGCTAAACACATGCAATTTTGCATACTTTAGTATGGTGCCAAGAGTCATTCCCAAATATTCGGTTGTGTTAGTCATGGGTATTGATCGTCCATTCAGCCCAAACATTTTAATGAGGTTTTCGCTACAGAACCCATTTGTGTAATAAACATAGAATCAACGAAGTGGTGAACAAAGAAGCACAATATATTGAAAATGCACCCTTGTCATTATGGGTACCTATAGAAATTAATCTAGTAAAAACACCTGTAGCAAGTCGGGGACACCGAACTAGTGGCAAATGACGTTTCATTTTGGTTTTTTTACTGACTTAATTTTTTAAATATGAAACTCGAATTTAAAATTTTGGAAATGCTTGATAATAAATAGTGTAAAAGGAGTCTGCTGTATACTACACTAGGAATTCCTAAGTTTATTTAAATAGAAGCCTGAAAATTACAAAAGCGCTCGAATATGGAAGGTTCGTCACAATATAGAAATTTTGGATATCGAACTTGAAAATGCGACTTACTGTGCGCGTTGACGTCCCAGTGACCAGCGAGGTAGCCGACGACTTCAGACGTTGTCAAGTGACAGTGGAAATCAAGGACGAGAGCAGCGTTTGTTGACAGTGAGACCAGGAAAGGCTGGATCTTACCGAGAGAGGAGAACGTCACTGCCTCAACCAGGATATTTCCATCACTGGGGAAAAACAAGGAGGTGAGTATTAGTGATGAGAAAAGTCGTTCACTAAAAGGACTGGGACTGGATTCATACACTCCCCCACTTTCCATATAATTGCAGAGTTGGGCAGTAATTAATTACAAGAGTATTAATACAACTACAATCACGAACTAAAGGCTCAATTGGTGAAAATAAATATTTTTAGAGATACAATTATTGAAAGTATTTACAACCAGCCTTAATGTCAATTACTTGTAATTATATTGTACGGCCCATAGAAAATGCTCTGACATTGCACTCTATAGGAGACTTGGAGAAGTTGAGCGCCTGGCAGCCTGAACTAGAAGGTGATGTAGGGAATTATACTTTATTAAGTTGGCAACCATGACAAAATCTCGATCCAATCTGATTATCAATGGATGGGTTACCAATCAATGGATAATTATTGACACTTATTCTGTTCCAAATTGTATTCGCATTTACTCAGTTTTCTTTGTACATTTCGTTGTAACAGTTTTATGTTTTCTCAGTAACTGGTATTTTTAATTGTGAGTATCATTACAATTTCCCGAGCTGTCGATTTTCATCAAAACTGTGCAACAGGAGTCTCGGGCCCAAAAATCACAGCGAGCTTCTTTTCAGAGAAATTATGTTTCTAAAATTTTAATACTTCCCTAAACATAATGTATCCCAGAAACGGGTTCTCATTCAAAATATTGAGAACTTCAATACGTTACACATTTAAATGTAGTAACTGCTCAACTGGTGAAAAATCAGTTGAAACGTCCAAGATTCTAGTCCATCGTATTCAACCTGGTCAATGGCCGACCGAAATGTCGGTTCAAATATGGTAGCCATCTAATAGGGAAGTCCACTCGCACCATCCTATGAAATATGTAGATTACGATAGCAGGTATGTACGAAGAGGTTTGAGAAAAGGACAAGGTACATCTGCTAGCGAGAATAGTGGTTGTAGGGGTGTTATATTAAAGGAAATGTTCGACAACTTACTGATGAGGGTATCTAGTTCCCAGAGAGGCGTGTTTCACGATTGTGCGAACAGCTGGAACAGTATTCGTTTCTGCGCTAACTTTCTGCTGTTCAACTTCTTCTTCAGCTGAAATCAATGTCCGCAACTGGATTAGAAAAATAAAACAAACAAACGTAACTACTAACGGGCCTAAAGCAATGAAATAGTTTTATAAATGTAATACAGGGTGGTCGCTAAGAGGGGGAGATTGAAAGGGGTTTTACTGCTGCTAATGAGGGATAGTCGGCAGAGTTACAGTTCTGCTGCAATGTTGCCACCTGATGGCGGGGAAGGGGTTTTCGTCCCTGCAGTCCGGGGTCGCTCCTATATGGGCAATAGTATAGCTACAAAAGTTGAGCTGAAAACTTCATCCACAAACCCCATAATTCACTGCCTGCATAATACGGTGGCCCACATAATCAATTAGGTAATACGTACCTTCACTACCTTCATTTTCTTTTTGCTCTTGCTGTTGAAGTTGTTTGAAATATTTATTTTTGAAGAAATCCAATTTCTGACCCTGATACTTCACCTAAAAATGGGAAATCAGAGTTTTACTAGAGGAAATATCAAATTAGATACGCATTATTTAACAGTAGTAGCACATTTTACTACCAGAGAGGTTTAGGCTAAGATGTTAGCATCAATTGAGACGTTTCCAACGAGAGGTGAAGCATATCTGAATAAAAACTGACGAAGCTACATTTCCCCCAGAACAGCTCTATTGTAAGCAGAAATCTTTTAAAATGTCACACGTTAAAATCAGACTTTTTTTACTAACTGTCAATATCAAATTAAGAATACAGGGGAAATAGGTGCCTACGCACTTTCTTCCAACTTTCTAGAAAATAATTTTCTCTGTAAAAACGCAATTGCACTTTGTGTAAATAGCTTTTTAAAAAAGGGCACCAACATGAGCCTTGCGTAGTGAACAATGTGGTACAATTTTGATAAACCTCATGGGTTATCGGAACGAAATATGATGGTAATCGTCCATAGGTCCTAGGAGTACAGCTTAAAAGGGTTGTAACTCCGTGAGCTTCGAGTCTCAACTTGTTGATCTAAATACCCCAAAAAACTGCAAAAGGACACAAAGTCATATTTTTCCCATCAAAACGAATTAATTTCCAGAAAAATTAAACAGTTAGATAGATAGTTAATTGACATAATTTCCTTTACATGTTACATTCTTCAATTGCATAGTCACCGATGACCAAGCTGGATAGTGTAACACTGTGGCCCAGTCTGGAGTTGGTTCTTACTTCTAATTTTGGTTTATTATTCAATAATAAACCATTGTAATCGCTTTTGAAAAAAAAAAAAAAAAAAAAAAAAAAAAAAAAATAACCCCCCCCTGAAAATGTCATGGTTTACGTTTCAAAGGGTGTAGAATCCAGCAGAGTACAAACAAAAGTAGTAAACTAGCATCTTCTGCTGTCTCCATTGCGAGAGTTGAAAGAAACCTGACACGTGGTCAGGAATCGCTTGCTTCTAGGGCATACGTCAGAGGCAATCTTCATGAGGCAAGTTGAAAGACGCAGATCGAAAGATGAAAACGCACAAGTGTAGACGTTGCCTCGTAATAGTTTATAGATCAATTTGATATAAAGTAATTTTCCAGGGACATAACAATCCCCAAGCCTTGTTTCCTCCCTACTCTGAACATATTAATAGCTAAATTGATAGTATTCGTCTGCATACCACCTCATCAGTTATCAGTTTCAGTTTTATGAAGAATAAGAAAAATGAAGTGACTTACCGATGCCCATCCACATCCAGACTTCTTGTCAGGGTTCACCATCCTTTTACAATGGCAGGCCCAGGCGCTCGGACTGGCAAAGATTATATCAGTTTCCAATGATTTAATTTTGCCATCAGACAGAAGGTCACCCAAAAACCGTTGACCCTTGAAAAAAAGGAATAATCATGTCATTCAATGCGAATGTAGAACTCATACATCAAATTGGAACATTGGTCTTGAATACTGAAGGAAAACTTCATTTTTTTACACTAATTTAAAATTGAAATAGGTACAATTGTACAACCTCTCTACTTCTTGAGCATTCAGAGGTGCTTTGCTGCTAATCTCGCTAAGTAGAATGAAAAGGAATTCCTTTGTGAATTTATTAAGTTATACAAGTGTCTTCCCTGCTTATGGAAGGTGAGGTCTGAAGAATATAGTGACCGCCACATGAAAGCACTAGCCTACGACGCATGGTCCATCTACACCATTTAGCCCTTATAGATTCCAATTTCTTTTTCACTCGTCTTTTCGACGTAACAGGATAAGCGCCTCCTCATCCATTTGTTATGGGGAAAACCCCCACAATTAATCAGTTCAAGAAAACCGATCCCACTCAACGGCTTGCACAAGGGCTAGTGAACCAGCCTTTTTAGTAATAAACTACCATCTAGAATGTTATTAATACATAGAAGAACAATGCTTACCATGTACTCTATGGACATGTTGGCTTCTCCCGGAACGAGGATGTCAGCGGCTAGTAACATCTGAAGCGTCACGGTTTTACCAACCACTCCTCCTTTAGCTCTCCTGTCTTCACCCTCTTCAAAGTCTTGTTCCTTGAACACGAAATGTTTCTTCAGAGAATGAGGCTTACCCACGGGGTTGGAGTTAAATGATTTGCGCCTTGACTATCCACCCACTGTTTACTGCTATTCAGATGGCATAAAAAATCAGGTGTCTAGGATGAATAATCTATAGACGTAAATGACGATTATGTAGAAAAACAAGAACATATTTTGGAACCTGACCTGTAAATTTGATTAAAATATAAACTTTTTCAATTTTTACCAGCCACTGTAAATTTCTCGAAATCTCTCGTATATAATTCTATGCAAAGGTCCCTCAATGGTTCTTTCGGGGGAGCGTGTGGTCAGTGAAGGGTCCAATTACTTCTTTGGCAATAAAATCAAGCCAATGACTGCTATTACTTCATGAGTCAGGTTCAAATCTCCGTGATTCTTAGAATGTGCAAAGATCGGATTTGCCTATTTGTATAATGATAGGGTTGCTGTCAGGGAACATACCAGCGTTTTGGCAACAGTTGAATTTCGAGATTTCTCCTTGATTAAACAAAGACTTCAAAATTAGGGTATGTATAGTTTATACCAGTTCAATATAACACAAAAATGATCCGAAACACACCCTTACATTATTGAGATTGTTATAAGAAGTCAGATTAAATACCTAAAGCAATTTGACATGATCTGCAAAAAAGCAAATTTTTTCCGTAAGACAGAAAGATGCAATTAAAATATAAAAACCATAGGAGAGCAATATGTTGAAATTACGATATGGATCTCCAATTTAACAAGTTCTAAATACATTTTGCAAGTTTTATGCTGAATAGGAATCCTATGATCGTATATATAAAGATGAAAGTATCAGAATAGGTATATCCGTTTTTCATCCAGGGGGTGGAATTCACTCTCCAGAACCACCCCCCTCCCCCCGACCCTTTCAGTGAAGGGGAGAGGGCCCCAGCGGGGCGGAGCGTCTCCCAGGGCAACGGACTTGCTCCCCTCCTCGGAAACTTGTATTATACGATTTCTTGACTTTGCGTATTGTTTTTATACTCCCTCATTGAGTTATTCACCTATTTCTTTTTAACCCGCACAGCAGGGCCTTCAAACGAGTGTGATATAAGTAGAAAATAGATATATTACGAACTAAATCTGAAGAATGCAAACCCATCTCAATGATGAAAACGGAAGTTAATGAAAAAGGTTGCCAATGTCCTAGAAATAAATATTGAGTAAAAATGGTAATTAAATGTCGGTAGATAGCTAACAGTAACCAGACGTTTCTCATGTGATTCATGAATTATTGATAGCAAAAAGGGGCAGGAGTGGTCTTCATGTCTATGAGGGAATAATTAAGAAAACCTCACCTCATCAATGAAGTCTTCATCTTCGCAATCACCTTCGACTTCTTCTTCTTCACGCTGCATTGTCAGACTGTAAATTAAAAATTCAGTTTAGGAACATCAGGGTAGGAGGATTTAGAAACATCATGAAGGTGTGGTGTTTGAAATGAAGGTGTTGGTAACTTTGTTTCCAACAAATTCAAAACCCAATAATTGGTTAAATATGAAATAGAGCTCCTTAGGGACATTGAGCACAATAATAACACATGGAAGTGCACTCGACTTAATAGCGCACATTGGCACATGTAAGTTTAGCAAACAAATAGCTGTTTATGAATGCGCTGCTACATGACTGTCATTATAGTTCATCAAACAGATGTTTTGGGTCACTGCAAGTTTTAGGAAGGTTTGGTTCATTTCTTCATGAGAGAGCGGGGCTGGAACTGGAGGAGCTTGCATTTGTTTTCAATGAACGGACTGCTAAATGGAAAATAAAGCTGAATCCAATTGAATCATGCTCTGTAACATTCACCTTCCATCACAATTATGCCAGAACCAGTACTGAGCATTGGGGAAGACGTCGTTCCGTCCAAAACAACAGTACGCTACTTAGGAGTAACCCTCGACAAATGATTAACATTCAACACACATATTACATCCACACTTACAAAATGCCTATATCGTCTAAGAACTCTCAAACCACTCAAAGGCAAACTGTCCCCTCTGTCAGTCGCTAGGAAACGGCTGATACACATCATGTTAATCCCTCCAATTAGGGAGTACGGCTGCCAGATATAGGGAGGTGCGTCTGATTTGCAGATCAAGATTATACAGACATTTCAGTTGAGGGTAGTACATATTACTGCAGAATCATACTACTGTTTTGCCAAAATAGCTCGATTGACTTGGTAGAAAGGTGTGAATAAGGTCAGTCCCCAATATACGTATGGTATACGATATGTAAAATAAGACCAAATGGATGAATACATAATTATCTGATAGGAAAGAAAATTTACTTTTAGATTAAATAACAGGGAGTTAATGCTACCAATGCTCACACATAGGTTCCTACCAACGTCTATCTCGAATGCAACATTCAACTTCCTATCATTCTCGCGTTTTCCCCAATTTTCAGATTAATTGTCCAGTATGATACTTACAATACTCATACTATAGCAAAACGAAAGCGTATATAGCAAATTTTGTAAGCGATCGGTTAACTCTTGGTGTCGGTAGCTTCTTCTCTGTCAACCCGCTAAAATTATTTGAATCAAGAAGGGCACAAGAAAAGGGAAATACACTTGAAGTTCAATGCATTTTGAACACAAAGATAAAAAGAGTTTTAACAAGTTTACAGAACATATTGGTCAAAAAATTGATGCTTACCTTTTGAATTACAAGAACAGACCACCTAAACACAACTATGGTATACAATTATGAATACATTAAACGAAAACAAAACAGAATCTTCGTCTTCTTCTTTTATTCCAATGCAGGGTGGAACTAGAAGAAACAAAACATGAGATCCAAGAAGTAAATGTCTTCTTCTTTCTCCAAAATTGTGTCCGTAACATGCTTTTTTGATTTAAGCCCTTTTGTGTGAAAACAAATTTTAATTATACATTTTCAGGTAAACAAAAAATTTGTTCTAAATAATATTATCCTCCACAAAAATGCAATAGATTCTAATGTAGACGATCACCGCTAGGGTGCAACGAGGACCTTAATTTCCTGCCTGTGAAGAAGTTGATATCTCAGGTCCATTTCACGAAAGAAGGATTGTGCGGATCTCTTCCTGTCTCTCCGTACGTCAAGGCAAATAATCCAGGAGGTTGAACACAACAATTCGAATGTAAACTTTTGAATGGTTACATAATTCATGTTGATATTCGTTCCTACTGAGTTTAATCATGAATATACTGATTTAGAACATAATTATTATGCATTTTTTTTACCTGTATAATAATATTTCAGGCACTTATGACATTAGTGATTGTTTTAGACTGTAGTATATAAGTCAATATTGACTTGTTCCCGTTAGGTAATTCGTGAGAAGCAGCGGGCTTAGTGTGAGCTTGAATAGTGGAGTGGTTATGAACAACTTCCTTTGAGATGGCTTCTGTGAAAGCTCCCCAGCAGAAAGTTATCTTGTGCGGTGAGTACGGAGTCGGGAAAAGTTCCTTGTTCAGGCGGTACGCGTTCAACACCTTCGTCGCTGCTAACAACAGGAAATCCACCTTGGGTTTGGATCACTTCAACAAGGAATATACCTTCAAAGGCAAACCCATAAAGGTAAAAATGTCATAAATATAGTTTCGTTGATGTTAAACAATTACACAAGCCAACAACAAGAGGTTGTGTTTGTTACCGAGGAGATAAGGGTTAGGGTTTGGCGTTTTTTTGTAACCCGGAATCCTAATGTGAAACCCTTCTTTCATTATCAGGTCTTGTTTTTGAGATATAGCTCTTACACCTATTTCCTATTCATTCATTCATTTATTTATTGGCTTTTTACAATCGCAGGTACATTTAGCGGTAGAAGTTCAGAATAGGGGGCCCTTCCTGATAAGACCGTCGTAACCGATGTCTATATATCGATCCACGCTTTCGATATATAAATCGATGATACGCGTTTGGAAGGGAAAAAAACATCTCTACAACTGCTCTCATCTATCTTATTCTCACCTCAAACCATGTCCGTATCGCTCGCCAACAAATCCACACAAACCTCTCTATAAAAAACTACGCCAATCAGCAACAGTAGCCTCAGCTAGGTTCAATTCGTGCATAATGTGACTCATGATGTGTGTTCTAAGTGTTCTGTCTAGTTTGCTGGTCTGGATGCTAGCTTCGCTCGCATCTTAAAAACATTAAAAAAAAAAACATCAATCCTTCTAGTAAAGTATAGATCAGTTGGACAAATAGAAGGTTGACAGTTGTGCTGGTTCAAGAACGAAAGGTTGAATAGAAGCGGGAAAGAGCCTTCAATTGCTCGAAGGTGGTTGTGCAAAGCAATCCGACATGTCAGTGGTATCGATATTATGATCCTATAAAAACATCGATCCTAGTACACATCAATACATTCTTCCTATCAGGAGGGGCCCCAATATTCTGAACTTCAGCCCATTTAGCTATGCATCACACTGTGACTTTTAAAATGTAAATATGTTCATACACTTATGATGCAATACATACAGAAGCATCTCGTACATGCTAAATTCTTAATGTTAGGTAATTTGAAATTCGTATACATATACAGGGTGATTCCCTCGTAGTGTACGAAAATTTTGTGGGTAAAACTAGACCGAAAATGGATCAAAACGCCGCCAACCGCACTGTTCTATCTCAACCCGTTCTGGAGATATGATTTTTCGAGGAAACCACGTTTTTCCCATAAAAGCTGTGTTGTGTGCACTTTGCTCCAATGTTTTTCAATTTTTTAGTACATTTTCGGATTCAGCATTAAATTTTCAATAAGATGGCCAGGTTACCATAAAAGTCACTAACTTTGCATCAAATGAACAGCTCAAACTTTAACTTACGTAGGAAAGTTACATTTCCTTCTTTTTCATTATCGCTCATCAATTTACTAAAAGACCGCCCACAAAACTGCAAATTCCATAAAAAGTTGCGCATTTAACAAACTTTCGAATGATGTATTTTCGAGTCACATTTATGATTTTGGTCCAATTTCGCAGAGAAGTTCACATTTTAAATCCGAAAAACATGGTGTATTATTAGTGTATGAAAATCAGGTATTTTATTCAAAACAAACTGTTCAGCGGAAGAGAAAAGAAAAGTATTGTTGATAGAAAATAAACGTTTGGTCTGTTTAGGTATCATAATAACAGTGACTTCGACCTTCGGAGTACTTTGAACATAGCCGCTTGTAGATTAGCAGTTCTTTTGCCTCTTAAAACGGGACGGGTTTAATATTCAGTTTGTCGATACACCTTCTTGGATATGGCCACATTTACAAACGGTGAGTACGCCTGACTTAACTCCAATGGACTTTTTTGTGTGGGGCTACATGAAAAGTGAAGTGTACGCTACAGAAGTGACCAGGGTTGAAGTACTACGGGCAAGGATCGTAGAGGCCAGAGCCAAATTATAGCAGCATCTGACGTTAGAAGTGACCGTAGGAGCAGTGAGAAAAAGAGCAAGAAGCTGCATTCGAAATAATGGAGGACATTTTGAAAATCTCATAACGGATTTAGATTTTGCTGTCAAACGCATAAATGAATCAGTATTCATCCTTGTACAATAAGTTAGTAACCAGTCGCTACTTTGTCTGTAGTTAAACATAAATTTGCGATGTTTCGGGTTGATATCATTATTCTGTTGCCATACTCCCCTAATCATTTTGTACTGTGTGTTTCAGCTTCAACTTTGGGACACCGGTGGCATGGAGAGAGTTGCGTCTATCACGTCGAGCTACTACAAATTTGCCGAAGCTGCTATACTAGTGTTCGCCCTTGACAACCCAGCGTCCTTCCATATACTCTCTCAACACCTGCTCGACATTGTGACCTACGCTGAAAATGCGAAGATATTCCTTTGCGGGAATAAATCTGATTTAGTGACCCAAGTACCACAGGTTACGGATGCTGATATGGATAGCTTTTGGTGGGTTGACAATAGTTTGAAAATATTCACGACTGACCTAATGTTATTGTGTGATGTATCTAGTTATTTCTTAAATGCTCTATATTGCTCACTGTGGTGGAATTGGAGGGTCTTATGATCTATGTAGTCAATTGAACTGTTTCTTTCAATAAATACTATTGGCGCAGGTATAAAATAACAATAGTTACGAATAGCAGAGTTGAGATGTAATCATTACTTTGAGTAATGAATAATTTTCCGATTACTTTCATTGTAATGACGTATATTTGGCTAGTAACAATTTCAGTAAAAAGGAGATTGAAAATCCGAAGTTTTGGGGTTGAAATTACTCCAGAAGTAATCGCGATTACCATTCCAATTACTGTAATGGTAATCGTTAAAACGATTACTTTTTCCGATTACAAGTAATGGTAATCGAAATACCGATTACTTTTTCCGATTACAAATAATGGTAATCGAAAAAACTATTACGATTACTTGTAATCGGAAAAAGTAGTGGTCATTCCGATTACTTTTAATAAATTCCGAGTTTAATTAATTCCTTACAAAAAAGCAAGTCGATTTAGAAGGGAAAACACTTTTTACAGAAAATAACGAAAAATAAAAATTTTGCAGGAGAATTTACCAGGATATGTCATAACCCTATTTTCGAAAAATTTCAACTTACGGACTTTTACACTTTTACAATCGATGTATAATGCATAACAAGTAAAGCGAATAGCAAGTGTTAAATAGATGACATCTGTATCGTAAGATATTAAATAGATAACATTGTTTCATCTATCATTGTGGCATCAAATTTGCATTTTACCAATGGAGTAATCGGATTAAAAAAAGTAATCGAATTACCAGTACTCCATTCTGATTACTGTAATGGTAATCGAAATGACGATTACTTTTTCCGATTACAAGTAATCGTAATCGGTTTTTCGATTACCATTACTTGTAATCGGAAAAAGGAATCGTTTTTTCGATGACCATTACAGTAATTGGAATGGTAATCGCGATTACCTGTCTTCAAAAGTAATTGGAATTTGTAATGGGTAATCGAATTACTTTCCTAACAACTCTAACGAATAGGTATAAATTTCAGCTCATTTATTCGCTATACATATTATAGTATCAGTTTAAATTGGGTTTCGTAAAAAAAAGTAGGACAGTCGCTGCTTGTTCGTGAATTCGTACCACAGGTGAAGTGGTTATTTGTTTAATCGACCTACTCAGAAATCTGCTTTTAAAAACGTTTTTAGCTTAAAAAGCATTAGAATAAAAAGGGACAATCATGTAGTGGGAAATGATGGAATTATGTTTATAATTATATTCATATGTGCCTATATGCTATAAGAGTACGACCCATTTCCAGCTCGCCAAAAATGAAGTCAAGATATTATTCCAGCTATATTATTTGATGACTCTCAGGTCATAAGTCATTCTAGAACAAATAGGTGATAACGTAACTGGCACCAAGACGAATGGATCCACCACCCTTCCAGACACTTAGATTTTCGTTAATTTCTCTTCAATCGATTTCATGCAGCTCATAAAATCAAATAGAATGAATCAGAGTTTGAAAAATGTTGATAGTATGGATAGGCATTGTCGAAAGTCCCACTCTTACTCCGTTTCTATCGATAGATTTCTTGTGGTTGGATGTCCAAATTGTTGTTTTTAAACTTTCCTTATGGTAACGGTATAAGCTCTATAGATGGACAGTAGATGTCTCTCAAGGGACTCGTTACATTCGCCTATTTACTATGTTTTTGGTTGTCTTAAGACGTGCATCCACCTAATTTTTATCCGTGTTACAGCGAACAGTGTCACAATCTGATCAGCGTAACTTACAAGACTTCTTGCAAAACCGGGGAAGGCGTTGAAGAGATGTTTGCAGACATCGCTCAGCATTTGGTCACGTCGAACAGATCGAGAATGGAGCTGCAACAGATGACTGAAGAAGATCAACAGCAACAGCAGCAGAATTCCTTCAAAGTTTCTTTACCTGAGGAGGCGTTGGAACCTCCCTGTTTGTGTTGAATTAGTCCTCTTTATTAATTCATAAGACAGGTTAGTCTCGAACTTGTAAGTAAGGCGTTTTTGAAAAAAAATAGGTAGAACCAGGTGTTGTGTCTGTGACCACTGATTCAGTATTATCTTGGTCAAATGGTAAGGGAAAACTTTCATAGTTCCAAAATCCCATTTTGGGTTGCAGGTTTCTTATTAAGGCTTGATAAACATTCGAGGAGTTCGAAAAAATAACACTTGGAATGTTCTAGATCGCATAATACGGAGGGTGGAAATTGTTATCTGGGGTCGAAGTTAACGTGAACATTTCAAACTTGGGAAGAAACGGTTGAGTTCAAGACAAAACGGGTTTCAGCAATTGTGTGGCTGTGTTCAGGGTGTAGTCCTCAAGCGATGTCACCTTTCCTTAATTTACTAAATCCAAAATTGCATTATCTCTTGACATGAGTAGGTGTGCCATTCCTTTAGTGTTACTCCATTTTGTTTCCCTCAAGTCAATATTTTGACTTGACTTTTGACCCAAAAGAACTCTTGTATGTTCTAAGTTGTTTTTAAACCGTGGTACAAAGTCACTGGTGAAGCGTATTCATGTAATGCTGTGTAAATGTTTTAGGTTTACTTTCAACGTTATTTCGCGATCACGCCTATCAGAGGGGTAGCCTTCTGGCCTGCGGCTCTAGTGTCCCACTCCATTCATCTAAGCTTTCCATTAATAATGAATTAATGAAAAGAAAGTATGAGTAACTTGTTGGAAAACATGAACCAACACTTGGGGTTTTCTTATACTCATGGGAGCTTCTCACGTAGGGCCAGCAGTTCAAAATCATTTTCAAAAAGTTCATTTCAAAGAAGGAAGGGGATGATCATCCATGCACGTCATATCAATGCTTCAACTGTGCAAGATTCAGCAAGAGTAGGGGTTGTAAAACAGAGTGTGATTGAGTGTTGAACAACTGTCAAAGTTCCGGAGACCGATGAAGAGGCTCCATTGATACAACACCGCCCTCTGTAAAAAGAAACTACCAGGCCTCGTCCTACGTGAGCGGGAGTCGGACGATTTCAGCGTTACTGGCGATACCGGCGATTTACGCGAGTGCAAGCGTTTACAGCGGGAAACGCCACTACTGTCTTATGTGCGGGCGATGTCGCGAATGGAGGAGAGCGCGTTTTACTTAGGTTAGTTCCATACCTACCGTGTCAGTCAATACGAAGATTGTTTTTTTCTGAATTTATAACACAGAGACTATTTTTGTTGGCCTCTAGTAGTCCAGCTCTGCTTAGTTACATTTCCAATAAATGTTTGCAGAGGCAACAATCTCATGAAATTTATCAATCAAGGACCTAACGCTGGGAATTCATTACTCTTCAGCCTATTCTTGAAGAGAGCATTTTTTAACCCCATAAAGACGGATGTTTCCTTTCGTTGATAAGTAACTACAACATTGTTCAGACTAACCTTGCAAGCTCTCGGGAAACGATTTTGACTCCAACAGACTTGGACAACTCAAACAACTTTGACAACAGATGTAAAAAATCTCGCGTTTGTAGCGGGAGTAGCGAGAAAATCAAACCGATTTGATTTCAAAGTGTAGCGTGTACACGTGTAGCATTTGCGTGTTGGTGATTTGCGATAGAGCGCGTGTACGCAGGACGCCCAACTCTGTTATCATAGTTTGATCGGAAAATCGCCCGACCCGCAAAAAACGCGGAACCCACCCGGAAAATCGCTCAGTTCCCGCTCACGTAGGACACGGCGTCGTGAGACTGCTTTACTTTCATTGCTGCACCTTGTTACCCGTATAGTGCGGACTATTAACGCAACCGTTTTAGGATTTACTGGATTTGCCACATATCCCCTCGTTTCATGTTCAAATAACAAGAATTTTAACACATCGACGGGGGGGAGGGTTTGGTTAATGATTGATTGCATGATGCATAAAGATGATTTTTGGCTTGTTAGCTTGTGCTACCCTCGGTAGATGTGGGTAGCTATCCCGGCTAGAATTAAATTCAAATTTCGTATTAATTTTTTCATGGTGGCTTGAAAAATTACTCAAGTTAATGAAAAACAATTTGTTTTAAAGTAAAGCCTCTAAGAGTATTGACAGAAGGTCCAGAAGTATTGCTAACCGATCACATTTATGAGTGTTAACAAAATACTTGATACTAGTGGACCTAAACTTAGTACTAGTGGACCTTTTTCCACTGTAATTTTTCTGTGGTGCTTCAATATGTCAGATAGTTATGCCAAAAAACCGTTAGTCAAGTTTTTCTGTGTAAGTCCAAACTTTAGTTAGACGTAAAAAGCTTCTATAGGTTGGTTTTGGATTATTTATTAGGTGAAGGAATATAGTTAATTTCTTTCTTCAAACTCTTGGTTATTATTTTTATTGAAAGTGATCGGTCGAAAAACAGTTTAGACGCGTACGAGGTGCTAACCTTGTTGACCAGATTTCTAATGCGATGTGATAACTTATGGAAAACTAGATCGAGCTCACGTAAGCAGTTTCCTTCTACTGCTTTAACTCTCTTAGAAGACTTTTTTTTCTAAAGTGAACGATTAGGAAGCTATGGAAACACTAAGGGTTTGAGGTGAAGTTCGAGTGTCCTTAATAATTAACTCCATGAAGAAATAGTTGATTCAAAGTGTTTTCTGACAGTCGAGAGAATTTGTTAGACCGCAGCATAAGTCTCAATATCTTGGCGTGCTTTTCTAAGACAGAAAAAACGTGTTCTATTGAGCTTGGATGATTTCGGAATGTGCCAAATGACTCCACACACTGGAGTCCAGGAATCACATTGGGTTTACCAACAAACCAAATCAAGAGATTACTTTATTCGGCCAGAAGGCTGCTGATGTCAGGCCAGATGAGCTGATAGTGTGTGCCAGTCAGGGTGGTGAAGGCTGGACGATCGTTCTAATGACCAGGGTGTGTACGCTTTGTGTATGCCTGTGTGTTCACTTTATAAAAATATTCCCTGAAACACACAGTCAGGCTTTTGTTTTCAGACTTCTGTTCCGCGAATCGCCGAAATTGCATTCGAGCCACACACAGTCTTTGTTGGGTTACACATCGTTTGTATGTTGGGATCCTTACGATCGTCTATCGGGATAAGATCCTACTAGCAGCTGATAACTGTATGAAGCTTTTGAATATTGCCAGTTGAAATATATCAACGGATTCCTACAGACGAAGGTAACAACCGCAATATTTATCGTAACTGATATTTAAAATTGGCTCCTTTTAAATTCTGGACTAAACTAATGTCACTGTTCCTAATGACGCGATTTTCCAAATGTTATTGAAAGGTTCGGGGAATGAACGATAATTTGTGGGTTATTCCTCTAATCTCACATCACAGTGCTTCGAGTATGGTCGGAAAGGACGAAAATCAGATTTCTACGGATTCTAATTGAATTTTTCACCCCGATCTCGAATATATCATACATTAAGGTCCCTAATAAGCCCTTCTTTTCAATTATGTAAAAAAATAAGTTTTTCCCAAGTTTTTTTATGTTATTGCCCAAAATGCTATCAATGAAATCAACTTTTAATAGTTGAAGCATCGCATTCAATATTTTTGGAATAGGAAGACAAATCTTTTATAACTGGAAAACAATAAAAATCAAAAACTTAATCAATAAACAAACAAAAACGAATACTTGAAATGATGAACAATTGAAAAATTACTTCTGAAAAATGCAAAAAAAGGTCTTAAAGGCAAGCCTTGGCAAAACACTTTTTGTTTCATTCCGTTCTGGAGGATTGAACATTTTAAAACCTAAATCCCAAGAACGATTGGGTTTTTGGGGAAAATGCATTTTAAGTTTTTGGTTGTTTCATCAGCTGAATTTGATGTGTAAAAGTACATTTAAAAAAATCACTTTACATACCTCCCACAGGTTTTGATGAAAGACAATATATTTCCTATGGAGTAACACTCACTACTGACATTAAACTGTTACTCCAACCAACTCACCATTTCCCCTCTTCCTCAATTGAATTCGATAGATCTGAATTATTTTTCAAAACAAGACCAGTTCTTAATCGAACAAAAAAGAACCAGAAAAATTAGTAGTATGAGTTGTATGAGCATCGCAGGAATGGGTTGACTATTGCCCCCTCCTAACAGGAAATGTAAACTTCCTTAAGTTTTTTGCACATAGTGGACAAAATGTTATTTGAAATAGTCAATCGTGTATATAATATATAAAGAGAGAGTGAAGGGGAGAGGGTCCCAGTGGGCCGGTGCGTCTCCCTGGGCAACTGACGTGCTCCCCTCCTCGGGGACTTGGAATATACGGTTTTTTGACTTTGCGTATTATTTTTATACTCCCTCATTGTGTTATGCACCTATTTCTTTTTAACCTGCGTAGCAGGGCCTTTAAACTAGTTCTATAGAAACTATTCTGTTTTTTCTCACCTCTAAACCTCTTGGAAGAAGCCTGTAGTTTCGGTTAACTAAAATGTTGATTTTTGTCATTTTTGCCCATTACTCGAAGCACTGTGCGTCACTGGTGCTATCTATTGCTCATCAATGAATACCTTAGTCGAATCCTACAAATACGTGATAAGTTAGTGTTACGTAGGTGGCTAGGAAGACGTTTAGGGGAGACATTCAAGAAGCTTTGGGTTCAAAGTAACACCCAACTGAAATGTAAACCTCAAACTCTTTCTCTCTCCTGAAAGTACTCGAGTGCCTTGGTAAACTCTTGATGATTGTCAATGTCACTCTTTTAACTCACTTGTGAAACAGAAAGAAAGACTCGTTCTTCATAAGCCCTTTTACCTAGTAGAGAAAATTGAATTAAAGTCCAGCAGTCATCACTATAATTCCTAACAGTCATTCGCATTTCCCATCCCATGTTTACCAACTTATTCGGCACACGTTTCAAAATTATTCAAAACCAGTAACCACCAGTCAATTTGACTCATACGTTGATGCCTTCGTGAAACAAGATTTTATAAATATTTTAGGTTAAGGTTTTGGGCTAGTCCTTTTTTTTCTAGTGGCACCTATTGCATAGAATATACTAACAAACTGTTCTAAGTGTATTTGTTTTTTTTTTTTAAATTAGCTAATTTTTAACATTCCCTAGGTAATAACTTTTAGTTTGTCTACTATTGCGCGTAACAATGGCTTCGATTGCATTCAATGTCTTTCACAATATTTGTGACTTTTGCTCTCCACTGGTTTTCTTTCATAATAAGATAAACTTGGTAAAAAATGAAATCATCCACATATTTTCAATGCCATTGTTACTTGGTGCGCCAAACTACCATCGCATAATTTAAGAAACATTTCTGTTGGCCATTTACTTAGTCGTTTCCCTTGTCAGGTATTTACCCTGCTAAAGGTTCAACTTCATCTGCCAACGAATGAACTTGAGAAATTGTATCACTTTTTGCCATTCTTAAAATAATGAAAAAAGTATTCCTCGTTTTAATGAAAGAAGAATCTACGTACGGCGGAAAACTTGTTCTACGTCCATTTAGATGCATTGTGATTGCTATAAATGCGTTATACTAAGAATTCCTTCCTAGTGGAATAGGTTTTCTTTGCGTGCATTTTTTCAAGAATTTTGAATAAAATAGCCTAAACTTGGATTATGATTATTCAAATATTATAATAAGTGTAAGTATTTGTTATGCAAGCAATAAAGGAGAACTGTATGGGTGCTTCACTTTTAGATGATCTGATAGATTGCATCGCTGACTAAAGTATCTCTGTAGCGCATACAACTTTGTATGAGTTTCATTTGTGTTCGACTAAATCTGTACATTGTACAGGGGTCTGCTGGAACATCCTCCTTTCTTTTAGCGAATTTTCATAGAAAATTAAACCATCGCAACGGATCTGAAAATTTGAAATACAATTTTTTGAAACATTCTTCTTCAAAATCTGTTTTGAAGCATTCTAACCAATATGTATAAAATCCACTAAGCATCTTTATCTCTAGTTCTATTTGTCGGGTAAGAACGGTCTGATGATGTCTTATCGATTTCAACACTCTCGTATCATCATTCTGTCTTTATAAAATAATTGGAGTGACAGACCCGCAATACATATCAACTAACGTTTTGAAGGCGTTGATGTTTGCTGTGACATGTCCCAAGGCATTTCTGTCCCGTAAGCCGTGGTAACAAGCTCTCATTCTGCTTCTTTCGATATCATCTAAAATATTTCAAAAGATCCATGCGTTCAAGTTGACAAGGTGAGGAAGCTATGAGCAACATCCAATGTTGAAAGTTTGATTTTGACAATGGACACTTACATTTACTAGCTTACGTACTTCCTGGTACGTACGTACCACTATGCATAGTCGTATCAATTTACCGAATTCAGAATTTTTCAAACAAATTCAGCATTCTAACCATGCCCAACTTAATTCAGAATTATCCAAATCAAATTCATTCTAGCGATTTTTTTTCTTTTGTTGCGTTCTAGATATTGCACTATTTTTATTAATTCATTCTCTTTTACTTCATACCTTTCTTGGTATCAAATAGAAAATTCTTCAAATCACTTATTAAAAACTAGTGAACTAGGTAGATGACGTGTAAAATAAGACAATTAGGCTGCCCCCTCATGTAAGTTGGTACCCCCTCCCCAAACCAAAAATGTAAAAAATACTCCTATTATTTTATCTAAAGAAGACCTAGCTAGGTATAGGAAAAATGCAAACCCATTATTGAATAATAGAATAAAGACAAAGACGCAAGGGCAACGAACGCCTAGTCGTGGTGTAGCTTGTGTCTGTCATCTCACCACCGACTGCTGCCGCCAGCATGTCACATGCCAGCACCAAAATCTCGGACTATATTCGAGCACTGTCATTTCATTTATGCATTTTCAGATAGAAAAACAAACCATATTTAAATTAATTACTAGGTTCATTATTATTTACATTCTATTGTATCTAGTGATGTAATATATTTTTGAATGTCGTCACTTCAAACACTGGTTCAATCAACTTTACCCCCCCCCCCCACCAAGAATTTCAATGACGCAGTCTTCGGCATAGCCCCCCCCCCCCCCCCCCGTGTGGGCACCCCTGAATTAGGTAGGGTAGCTAGTTCTCAATATTCCTATGGTGATGCACGTAACGTGTTATTGAAAGAACTGGAGTTAGTAACCAGTTACTGTTGGATCGCAATAACTGGATAACCAGTTATTGGAAAATGACGATTTAGCCCATTCTTAACGGGTCAGTGGGGTGTCTTACACATCAGACCTTTCGGTGCCGTTTTCTTGATGACTGACTAGTTCGTCTGTATTGTTGGTGCGTCCGACTAGGATATCAACACTAACTGAATCTACAAAGGAGGAGTGGGAAAATTGAATGTGTGTCACGAAGCAAGTCGCAGTGACACTTAAGGGCTAATAAGGGATTGAATGAAGTTTATCTCGTGGTCTTACTCATTAAAATTATTTTAGCTCTTCAATCAGATTCAGCTCATATGGATTGAATCCTCCCTTTGGGAAACTTATGGACAAGGGAGGAGGATTTTCCTGTGACTCCTATATTCATGTAGCAACTGAACTGCTAAAAATGAATTGTCATAAATTGTGACTATATATATAACTTATCCACCATGTTTTTTAATTCGATAATTTAGCTTATCATTGAATATACATACACAGCAATAATAAATTTACCTGCTTGTTAAGAATGCATACGTTCTTGCATCAAAATCTGCATTTGGTTGTGCAGCTCCGAAGGGGGTGTTACATTAGGTACGAACTAAATTCCTATTGAATGAGAAATGAACTTGAAACAAATTCAACACAACCGAGTTGCCCACGTTCTTTCTAGTAAAAGCATTCACGGGTCAACGTTGTTAAAATATATTCTTATAGTTGAAACTATACTTTAAGAATGATTAGGAAATCATTTTTCCTACGTATAAAACACGAGCTTGGGCGGCCAATGGTTTCTTTGAACCATCCCACCAATTACCTGTACGTATGACAACTATGCATAAAAAAAAAAGAAAAAAAAGTTGTTTCACTTTTTAGTGATAACACGAAAAGTACTATCAACGTTCACACTAGATACGACCTATAGTACCTCTCCAAATGTTATTCATGTATGATGGTCTTCTTAAATTCAGATATTTGGCTTAGTCCCCTATTTCCTTAAGTGTTATTGTTGTAGAGAATTTTAATTAAATTTCGTTTGCTGCACTTGCATCGCTGAAATACATTTATGCTGCTGTTTTTAGCTTTGAATTTTAGCTTTACGTTTGATTATGTGAAATCCCGACTTTACGCGTGAATTCGGTTGTTTGTTGAGTCCCTATAGTTCAAAATTATGCTCAAATAATGTTCGACTTGATACCTCGTAGATACCCAAGTTAGTTATAGGCCAATGGAATAAACTACTAGTAAATACTATCTCATCATGTTGTTATACTCAGGATAAATAATTATGATGTTTTTACGATTTTACTAAGTTATATAATAAAATTGTATCCCATCTGACTTCTTTTTTTTATTTCAAGACATTTTTTAAGAATGTGACACTAAGAAAATAAAGATTTAAAATAATTTGAATGAAGTTAATTATAAAATGTGGTGTTTGAATTGATCTGGAGAAAGAAATAGCGTTCCTGGTTGTACAGAACACAATTATTTCCAAAAAATGATGAACCCATCACTCAGGTACAGTGAAACTTGTGGACCTCTAGTCCCTGTGGAAGACTTCATTTGCTTCAAGCCTTATTGATAATAAAGAAGTCTGATTCACTGCGTTTGATAACTGTAAGTTTCCTGGGTCTCCAAAGCTACCTATTGAGAATTAGTGACGTCACAGGCAAACAATTTCTCTTCAAGCCAGGGTATGAAAGCTACTGGAAACTTGACTCTAGGTTAATACAGAGTTCAGTAGGGCAACTGTGCGAAATAAGAAATAGTGATTCATACAACCATGATAACAACCGGTAGGGAATTTCGCTTTGTACAGCTGGCAGTGCAGAAAACGGGAGCATTTGGAGGACGGGTGTGGTGTAGCGCTCCGAGCCCAGCCCAGCAGGATAGAATTACACCTCCCACTCATGTAGTGTGCATCGAATCGAATCTTTTGCGGAGCATCGTTCGATACGACTCCTTGTTTCTAGGTTATCACTTCCCTATTATTTTAAATCAACTGGTAATATGCATTGTTTCTTAGCGAGGGAAAACAACAATGACAACCACGATTATTCTATGAACTTACGAATATTCTACGAAATACGAATATTCTACAACAAGAATTTGATTCTGTGTAAAATACCCGATCATGACTAACGGTAAACAACCATTAACCCCCTCCCTTGCAGAACACTGTCACTTGACTTGCCAGAGTATTATCGTTCTTATCACTCTAGTTTGATGTAGGTTCCCTTACTAAGTGCGTTTGACATGGGGCATGTTCGATAGGATAGAGATATTGTGTGGCTACTTTCGATTGTAGAGACATCCATCAAACTTTGCCCAGAGCATTCAAACTATCCTGTTGGGGGTTACCTAGTGTAATTCTATCCCGCTATGGAGCACTTGGGGCCCTTGCACCACACCCTTCCTCTAGATGCTTCAGCAGAAAACAGTTTTCATCATAGTCGTAGTTTCATCATAGTCGTAGTCATTTTGACATGTGTCTCTCCCAACTTAATTCTCTGTTTGAAAAGTTTTTTCTAACCAACGCTTACTTTTAAAACCAGTGCAGCGTTGGTGTCGTGTCATTGACCTACGTCCTGCACTGTATTGCAATTGTAACCATAAAGCGTATGCTCCAGAAAGTAACAACGAAAATAGTTCGCCTCTCCATGGACGACCTAGAGGAATCAAGCACGCGAAATTTAGCGGTACTTCATCGACAATGTTCCATCTTATTTAGCTGTTTGATTTCACCCTCTAGGATTGACTGAAATTGATCCCTAGGATCTGGCAGTAGGAACTAGACCCTATTTGTGAGTTTTAGCTTGAGTACCATCAAGTTTGGCTCTGTAGGTTTGGAGAAAAGCTGCGGATGGAAGGATGGTATTTTTTTTTAGAAGTACCCAGATCAGTTACAAACTGCAAGACCCTGTTTAGTTTCGCAGAGGGATTTAAGACTTTTGTAAAAAAAAGTTCTGGTAAACAACAGTATATTTGACAAAAACAGAAAAAGTACCAATAAAAAATATATCACAATATGTACAATGAAGCAGTAACAAAAAAATCACATCAGATTTTGCCCAAATACTTGTGATATTTAGTGAAGTTGTGATGGATAGTTTTGAAGAGTTCCTGGGAAGCTGGAGGTAAGTTGAAAGACAGGAAGGACACTGCGTGTTCATCGCATAAAGAGAGGAATGTGTTGATTATGTTGGTATACTTGGTCTGAAACGGACAGAAGTTGTTCGTGTAATTACTATGCCAACTGCAAATTCTTACACAATGTCATTTCTGTGCCATATGGCCCTTGTACCCAGATTACAGATGCACAATAATTATAGATCTGTCAAAATAATTGAGGGATTTGTAGCAAATACTCGGACATTTTTCATCCGTGTGATTCACGGCGTACACCTGTACAACATCCAGTTAAAAGGGTACTTTGGAATACTAATCCCAAGATACCTGTAAAATTGAGGAA
Organism: Creontiades dilutus; assembly: GCA_031894815.1. Taxonomy (NCBI): domain Eukaryota; kingdom Metazoa; phylum Arthropoda; class Insecta; order Hemiptera; family Miridae; genus Creontiades; species Creontiades dilutus. The sequence goes on along the minus strand of JAVIWC010000502.1, from coordinate 46,836 downwards.
AAACTGATTTTCAAGTTCTCAAAATCGAATTTTGAGGTGGAGTATAATTTTGATTGAGAACAAAGGTTCTATGCAAACTGCAAATTCTTACACAAAGGTTTGTTATTATCATTTAAACGATTAACAGGAGTACAATCCAGTTCTAGCGACCGACCTGACAGTTCCGCCCCTGCTCAACACTCCTTCAACTAACCCTCGGGTGGGCTCCTTCCGCCCTTTGTTATCCCGGCATCACCACTTTTCCGTCTGCTGTGTATGCCACCTTGGTCACTAGTCTCTGGTAAGTTCAATTTTCAAGCAAAATTACCTCAATATCTATTTTACAGGTTATTTAACCATAAATTTGAAGCATTATTTATTGGGTCTCTAATTTAGGTTCAGATCTAGAGTTGGTAAGGCAGATTTTTCCAGGGAGTTCATCTTTGCTTACTAGCTCCCCTCCTCTGAGCTAGAATCCTATATTTGTACGTTGCATGGGCAATTTTACATCTTCGGTACTTAGATGTGTAAAATTAATCATTTAAATGATCTGGCTGTAGAAACATAGAGGTCTAATGTCCCGTTTTTTTTCTGTATCATATGGATCTTGTACGCAGATTACCGATATAAAATCAAAATATATCTTCATCGATTATTGAGGGATTTTCAGCAAATAAGAGATACTTTAACAATGGGGTTTCCCCCAACGGGGCATTTTAAATTTGTGTGATTCAAGGCATACACCTATACAACATCCAGTTCAAAGGGCAGTTTGGAATACTAATCCCAAGATACCTGTAAAATTAAGGAAAAACAGATTTTCAAGTTCTCAAAATCGAATTTTAAGGTGGAATGTAATTTTGATTGAAAACGAAGTTTAAATATTTCTGTATTGGACAGCCCTCCTACGGAGATCACCGAACGATCAGAGATGGACGGTACATTCAGGAACATGTAGAAATCAAACTGCAATTATCACACCTGTTGCTCTTTTCGAATTTCCAAAAATGAGTTTCGCCTCTTGTTGACGATGAACAGTTAGCTAAGGAGCGAAACGAAAACAATCTTCCACAAACATTGGCTGGATCATCACTGGTATAGAAACCAATAACAGGGAAAGAACGGGCTATCCGCTTTTTTCTTCGAAATTGAGTAGGGAGGTGTTCCATATGTATTTTTGGACGCCGAATGTGGCCATGAGGTCAAAAAAATGATAGAACGGGTCTAAAGGCTTCAAAACAGCGGGTGAGTATTTCGTGTACAGCGAAACAATGTGTTCATCAGAGCAGTACAGGGAAAGAACGGGCTAACGTCAAGCCGTCGCGTCCCCAATCTACGAGTAGATAGTGTTGATAGTGTTGTCTATGATTCACAGGGCGTTTTTCACAGGATATTTTCTATGGTTAATGTTGTTCATCACACACCTACCTACCTAGTTTTACTGTTCGAGTTGTGGGTTGTAATAAGCCCGTAATTTCTGTGGAAGGTGCATTAAGGAGCAAGCAGTGGTAATCGTTGATTGGTTGCTATTATTTTTTGGAGTAGCTTTGTGACACCAAATCAACCTCAGCAACGACGAACAGGACTTGGAGGCAGAGGACGAGCGGATGCTCGTACCCGTGATTTTTCGGGTTTCATATGTATTCGACAAATGCCCTCAAGAGCTTACACAAAACGGATTCCTGTCTCGGCTGAAAAGTACAATGATTTGAACCACCTGAAACAATTTTGTGGAGAAAAAGCCAGAAAATACTACGAACGGCTGTCCCATAAATAATGTGCCTCTCCTCCCAATAATGTCAACGTGTTCATTTTTTCATTATTTCATACATCTGATGCAATATGATACAAAATATTAATACTCAATTGAAGGAATCTATTACCTATTGAAATAATTCCTTCTGTTATAATTTTTTGAGTAAAAATGGTACCAACCTCCATTGTTTCCTACATTATTTGCCTCAACGCTCATTGGGGATAGCCCGTTCTTTCGCTGTTTGTTGGGACTATTGACACTTTGCAGCATTATTACTTTATGAAAAATTATTCTGGATGTATTTTGACTTTTCTATCACATGAACCAATGTAACACCTTAAGTATTTTAGTATTTCAGTTTTTTTTGTGGCAGGCTATTGATTTTATAGAGTTTTTTGCAAATTTCATTTTTCTCGAAACTAGGAAAAATGCTGATAGCCCGCTCTTTCCCTTTACTCTTCAATTCTCTATTTTACACTAATTTTTCGACCGTTTAATTGTTATTTGACCAGAATAATAATATGAGCGTGACAGTCGCATTAATTAGATAATTAGTGTGGTACGCACCTTTATTTCTGAATGAAGAGGATAAGTTTCCAATATCGCCATCACGTCAGCGATGACGTACTGAGCCAGTCGACCGAAATCTTTTTGACGTTTCACCAACGTTTTGGCCACCCTGTGGAGAACCAACAATTGTAAGACTGAATGTGCATAAACTATAATGTACAGTGAGGTACACACAATAAGTGTGAGGTGAAAGGTAGGTACGTGAAATATGAAGAATTCTGGAGTGAGATAAAGGAAAGAGAATGTTGTCAGGTACAGATTTGTTGTACATGCTGACATGAAAGTTTAATTCTGAACACTTTATTCGCATTAATTTAATATTGATGCGATTGACAATTGCTGCACGGATAATAACAAATATTTAACACTTTCAGGCCTCCTAGAGAAAAACTAATGCTCTGTCCCTACTAAATCGACCTCGCTAAGTTCAGAAAAAACGAGAATTTGGATTTTGAACAATACTTTGTATGGTTTTGAACTTTTACGGACCAAAACTGTGTGAACCAAAACACGATTCAGGGGGGAGCTGTAAGGGGGCGTGGCTCAGTGAAGAAAGTGTACAGGCTCTGCTTTCCTGATATAACCTCGTGTAATTTAGGTGCGAATAAAGCCTCAAGGTTTCATAAAATGTTCACTTCTGAAGACGTACCTTTCAAGTTTGTCAGCACATGGGAAGGCGATGTCAATGAATTCAGAATCTGGGCCACTTATCCCAGCCAGGCCTTCCAAATACTTTCTATATATCGGCAAATAGACATGAAGGCGATCCAAGACGAGGACGTTTCGGAAGAGGTACAACGCGAAGAGGGCTTCTATAGCAGGCGATAAATTTCTCAAGGCAACAGTCGGTTGGTCATGCGGCAACGGGATGGATTGCAGGCATACAAAGAACGTATCCAAGACAGCTGGCTTCATTTCAACCTAAAGAACAGAGCCACAACACAATAAGGTCAAGAAAATTGTGTAGTGAACGTGCCCAAACATTGTAAAAATGGACAAATAAATAGTGAAGATCGAGTCAGCTGATATCATTGGAATTTGTTTTCAAGAGTTTCTTTGGAAATAGATCATTTAATAACTTTAGTTGTATATTAGTGCTAAATTGGAGCACAGTAAGTGTTTAATTTTGACGTTAAATTGCAGTTGTTCCATTCGTGGATATCTAAGCCAATATACCATAGGAGGAAGGTGTTTAGATACAAGTTTTTGTCAAGTATAGAGGGACTGGTTAAGTGTCGGTATTCTCGTGGGTATATGTAACAGTCATAGATTTGTCTAAAAACGAAGTTATCCAAACATCTTTGGGATACCAAGAAGCCAGTTACAAGGTAAGGATACACACTGATTAGCTGAAAGAACCTTGGAGCTAATTTCTTCCCTAATTGATCTACGGTGCCGGAATACAAAGTTTTAAGAAACTCAGCTTCTTGGAATGAAAATTCCATTGCAACTACCTGCATTAAATGTGCAATTTGAATTATCCTCATGTTGCCCCCATTTAGCTCTCCAAACGTTTTCAGATGATGGACAACACTTCATTATTTTTTTGGATAAGGCAAATCAATTTTATAATTTTGAAGAAACAAATCAAGAAATCAGTCACACTTTTGGCCTTTACTCAAAGTTGTGAGGACTTGATTTTTAAGGTTCAAGAATAATCATTCCAAGTAGCATTGATAGTTGATTGAGAAACAAAATTCTGCTTCCTGATGTTCACCCTTAAGCTCGAAATACGATTTGGAACTTTAAATATCTGAAAACCACGTACAGCGGTAGATGACGACAAGTTTGTGAAGAACTTGAGCACAGGTTCTATGCTCCTGTCATCAGGCGTAGCGTTCCACCTCTCCAGAGCAGGGACGATGTACTTGGCCAACGACACCAACGCTTCCTGGCGGCTCTTCCCCTTGTTGAAGCTGACCAACGACGAAATCAGAGGTGTCCACAATTCAAAGAGGGCAGGGAGTTGTTGCGAATTCTCAGTGAAGAGAGCATTACTCTGCAACACAACAAACAATTTTAGTTGTGAAATGTAATCCAAGCTGTAAAATTTCAGATGAAGAAGGGTTTATTGTGATGAACAATAGTTTTTTCACACGAATTCGCAGAATTTTAAGTAAGCCTTAATTTATCATGAAGACTCTTTGACGAAGCATATTTGCCAGAAATCCTACAATTTTACTTTTATCCTGGATTCCTTAAATTGAATTAGAGAGCAAAAGAAAGCTCCTTTAAAAGTTCTGGAACGATCAATGGGACAGGATGAAATATGATGGAACAGTGAATAGGGGCTATTAGTGTTATAAATCGAGCATGATTGCGAAGAATAGAAATGATTCAGAATACGGCTGAATGTTGAGTTTGCACACCAAATCTGACACAGAAGTCTTTTGATGGAGAGAGGCCAGTCATCAGTGAGGTAAAAAGTCCATTCGCCTGGACCGAGGAAGACATTTGTTATATGGGTTCTAAAGGAGGTGTCTGATGCGCTTTCTAGATCTCTAGACATTGAATTGTCTAATGTCAGGTCAAATGACCTGTCAGTTTAAGGAGTTCCCACCCACCTCGGGGTTACGATCTCCCCCTGCTTGCAAGCAAGGAGGGAAAGCCACGAGTGTCAGGGCCAACCCTTCTCATCAGGGTTCGATGCAGGGGCATCGTTCCCCGACGAGTAGGGCGCCCACGGCATACTTGCGTACCCAACATCGTGGGTCCCTGGAGTTTGGCGAACCTCACTCCAGGTACCTGTTTGCACAAGGCTCCACAGGTGGGGACGGATGTTCTAGCTCATCCTACCAACTATGCAGGTTGGTACCCGAGTTTTTATCAAACTCACAAGTCGAGATGCGTGCATCTCTACCTCTGAAGCCCCCTACCATTTAACTGATAGGGGCGAGGTGGGCTCAACCACTGCCACCACGAATCCAACCTCAATTGGGGGGGCGGTCCAGTGAGGCTTTGTCAGGCAACCCTGACCATGCCTCGGTGGCCATGGCTCCCAGTTTTGAAATGAGAGGAACCATCTCCTCGCATTCCCTATCAAACTCGACCAGGTCGATGGCCCGAGGCCGAAGCCTCCACCACTTTACTCAAGCCTACTGCCGAAGCAGCAGCTCAAACATTATGAGGGTGCTTAAGAGGGAGAAGAAGTCGAGTCCTCTACTTGGATAAAACCTTGCAGAATCACTCTCGACTTTCACAGTGGTCCCCGTATGGAGAGCTTATTAACTCCCAGCTCTCAAAGGAGGGACCAGGGGTACACACCCTCCATGAGATCTCTAGACAGTTCACAAGCAATGAATCCAAGAACTCCTGTTTTCTTCCCTTAGCCGAAGCATAATTCTGCAGCAACACAGAATCCTTGACCCCATCACTCATCACTGATCATTGCCCCCATCATATTTGTGTGCCTCCTGAAATTCAATAATCGCTCTATCCTGTGAAACACGCACACTCCAAAGCTTAGTAAGATTCAAATCATGAACGCAAGCCAATTGAATAATAAACAACAGTGAAAGAATACTTATTTACCCCAGTAATAATATTGAATAATAAACCCCAGTAATAATATTGAATAATATTTACCTATATATTATCAGCGTTTCATGCATATCAGAATGCTTCAACCCGTGTATCGGCTATAAACTACAAGTAACCACATCGGCTATCACTCCAGTATCCACATTCCTACAACTCGACGCTATCGGCCGGACATCACTAGGTTACAAACAAACAATAATAAACCAAAAAACGCAAATGTTGGCACCATAAATCGGGCCATAGATCGGGAATGGTTTGACCTACGGACCTGGGGAGGGGCTCATTCGATTCCTCGAGGTATGTTCTTAAACAAAAGTACACATTTAGACCGCCTTGACTTGTTTCGAGGTTTTTAGGGATTTTACAAAACTTTGACAGCCCTTAAAGGGCACTTTAAATTGAGTGAGAGAGCTGGCTCAAGAATTGGGGCGTCGTCGGACCAAGATGGATTTTTCCTGAAAATTTCAGATCTTTTGCTCCAGCCGTTTGGGAGAAATCGTGCGTACGGCGGACGGACGGAAAATTTGTTTTTGCAGATTCGGATTCTACACCCTTTGAAACGTAAACCATGAAATTTTCAGGGGGGTTAGAATTTTTTTTCCAGAGCGATTACAATGGTTTATTATTGAATAATAAACCAATAGCTTCGGAGCGACGACAGTCGACTTAAGTGACAATAATAAACAAAAAAGTATTTTGCACAGCTGAGGAATTTGGAAGGAACACAAAATATCGACCATGGAACTCACAGTTTCAGACAATAGATCGGACATCACAGCTCTGAATTCCTCATCGGTGGAGGAGGTGAATATTCCGTTCAATCTCGATAAGAATTTGGGTTCTTTATTGTCTTTGATCAAAAGTTTCCAACCGTCCAAGGCAATCGTTTTTTTCAACTTTTCATTCTTCAAGTGGCTCCTGAATTGAATTAATATGTCCACAAGGGCAAATCCCTGCTCTGGGTCCTGTGCCTGCAACGATATTCATACAAATTTAATTTCAAGCGAAATATAAATACTTGATTAGAAGAAAGCTAGTCTAATATAAATGGAATCCATCGGGAAATGGCCTAATAACTCACACACAATCGAAGATAGTCTTCCATTTTATTTTGTAGGGACGAAGAAGCGAAGTCTTTCTTTAGTCGGAAGTGGAGTCTCAAAACTACAGCGTAAGTGGGCAGCAATTTTAGGGAAGGAGGTTCGCTCTCCAAGATGGGGATAACTAACCGCACAAGACTCTCCAGACATTCTTCTTTGTCCACGGCCAAGTTGTGCTTTCCACTGCTCATGTCGTCGTCCTCCTGATCATTGACTGATTTTTTCTTCTGTTTAAGCTGCAATATTTCACAATCGATACAGATATTTAATATGAAATTAATAGACAACAACATAAACTTGCTCTAAAGTTGAGTAAACACGCTTCTGTCTGAGGAAGCTTCGTCCAGTGACATGCCCTTCATAACGATTATTATGGATGTTAACCAATATAATTTAGAATGGGTCCTGATCCAAGATTCTGACAAGATCTTCTAGTTGAAAAGATAAGTGCAGCACACTTTTTTTTTTCAAAATGACCAACAAACTTATAGAACTTGCTGACGACTTTTCAGTGGGAGTACTGATTGCCCCGGTTCGAATCCGGCTGGCACCAATGATTAAGGCCAAAATCCAATCAAGTGTTGTATACCTGTCCTGTCGTTAGACAGTTCACCTCTGATCTCGATATCACGTGAATCCAAAACGCTCCCAACCCAGGGGCGTGAGGCAATGGGAAGCCACGAGCGAAATCGTCAGACCTAGTTCCAATCCTCTCTGGAGGACGGCTGGCGACGTCCGCGACACCTCCGGGTAGTCGGACGAAAATCCAAGGTGAAATTCCTTGTTTACTTTTACTTTACTTTACTTATAGAACTTGTCAAGTAAATTGGGAAGATTAACAAATAGTGGAACGGTACCTGATTGACTTCCTCAATGACAAGTGTGGTGTGCCACACGTCTTCAACAGTAGGTTTTGACACAGCTTTAATCAGCTTTTTGGCGGTTTTCTTGTCGTTCAAAGATTCTTTGCAAATGGATCTGATAAGCGGTTCCAGCGTTGGATACTTCGCACCTCTGAGAGAAACGAATTTCAAGAGCACACCAGAATTCAAACCACTGATCAACACAAGACCAGTGTTGTTGGCTGGAGTTTTGAGGATCCCTGGAAGGATTGACGATTCAAGGTAAGAAGCAGACAATTACAATATCTGATTGTGGACGAAGTACAATACCTTATACCAATCGCTAGATGCTGACCTGTTCAAGGACTACGCAGGGTGTATCACCTTATATCCGTCGAACTTCACCCACATATCATACAATTAATTTGCGACAAAAAGTGCATATTCGAGTTTTTTTAAACTAAAAATTCAAATTTTTTCACTTTTAAAATGTTTTGTTTGTAATTAGAGAAATCCGTTCTTTCGCAAATGGACTCCCCATGAGGTCTAGTTGGGCATAGTTTCTAGCTATGGGACAAAAACTTGTCAGGAACGTTTAAAAGTTAAAAACGGTTTCAATTCTGTCGTATGGATTAATTATTTTTTGAATAATGCGTTATTTCCCAAGTCATTGTGAGGTTTGCGGGGTCACTACTAAGTTCAGAAATTTCGATTATTTTCCCACGAGTGAATTTTTATGTATCTGAGGCCTGTTCCAGTCGATTTTTGCGTCCAAAATTACTGGAAACATACACCCCACTTAACTGTCGGCAAAAACATCAACAAAACATATTTTTGACCAAGTCCTGGCATCTATCTTTGTGAGGCGATCATGCTGGTTAGTAGTTAGGCCCAACTAGATCCTTATTGGAGTCCACACGCAAAAGAACGAAATTTCAAGTAAGGAATTCGCAGATGGTAATCCACGTAATTGAAATGTAAAAAGGTCAAATTAGAGGGGGTTATAAAATTTTTGCTATACAATTACGATGACCAATTATTGGAAATAATAAACCAAAAGGGGTCTAAATATTGACTAATTCAAAACTGTGGGGAGTTTAAGTATAGAAAATGTTATATATAGTTGTGGTGTACACGACTTAAAATCGTATACCGCAAAGTTTGCACTTACTGAACAATATGTCAAGAAGCAAGTTATCAACGTCCGGATTTGGGGATGTTTGGCCGAGAATACCAATAACGGCGAGGGACAAACAGCTTTGGCTGAGAACCGAAAAGTGGTGAAGCGGTAATGAATGAAGAACACGAACGAAACTGAAACAGGTAACATTTCATTGAGTTATTAGAGGACGAAAAAGAAATAATGTTCCTTAGAACAAACAAAGGCCATTAAAAGAGCCGATCAAATGGAATCACTGTTTAAACAGCTGCTTTAACTAAACTGCACTGATAAGAGGATGTACAAGTGAGCTGAGATCGGCTAATCAAAGTTCTGCAATATCTGTTTAACAGATGCCCTGGTTAAACAAAGAATTGTACGTATGGCCATAACACTCTCAAGTTATGAATACCTATCGTACATCTGTTACGTTCTTTAAAGTGACGTAATTAACAAATGATTGTTGTTGGAGCCCTCCAAGATGAAACCCACGAAGAAACAAAAGCCGGACGAAACGACGATACCATAAAGGCATAACTTTCACAATCTCTACAGAGCATGTACACGGTACAGGAGCACACGGTAGCATCAGTGGAGGAAGAGGATTCTACCCCATATAATATCACAAGCAGCTTTTAGCTAAACCATAGTTTTAGCTCAACATATCACTTTTATCTCTAAGCATCTTACCGATTCCGAACGAGTGTCGATTTCCTCTGTACAATTAAGCAATTTTAAATTAATTGCCTCATAATTATATTTTTACCTGATGTCGGCAAACTTCTTGTTGTCGACAGTTTCGAGATGCAGCTTATTGTTAACAATTTTTTTCGCCGAGTTTATAGAGGCCCCGATGTCTTCAGCGAGACTCTCGTCCTCTGTGATCAAAAGCGACAGTTCGTACTCGAGAAGATCTCGACTATCGAACTGACTCAGGATGTCTTTCCCAAGATTGTTGTCTTCATCTCCCACAATGTTCGCCACTTTATTCAGAAGTTGCAGGGCCAACGCCAGAACCAGCCTCCTGTGAACAGATGATGAGTTATGTACAAAAGTATGTTCAATGGGTGACGACAAATTTTACAGTGTAATTGAAATATAAACATATGCAACAACAACCAGTCAATCAACAACGTCAAGGTTCAATCAAATGGGGGCATCTAGGATTTCACAAATTGACCTAAAACTTTACGCAATGGGGTACATAAGTATAGTAGAAAATTACTAATCATATATAATCAACGTTTGAATATTTGGGATCAGCACCATTTATGCTAGTGTCGAACAGAGATTCTGTATCATATTTAGGGATTGTACGTAGCTAGAGTAGAGTAGAATGATTGAGTATTACATTGTCCGAACAAGTGAGGTAAGAGAAAGAGATCCTCACATTTGAGATTAATTGGAAAATGAGGAAGTTATGGCTGTTTATATGACGGAAAGTCGAAAACAGGAAAAAAATCTTAAACCGTGAATAACTCGGAAATCAGAGAGAGAGAGAGAGAGAGAGAGAGAGAGAGAGAGAGAGAGAGAGAGAGAGAGAGAGAGAGAGAGAGAGAGAGAGAGAGAGAGAGAGAGAGAGAGAGAGAGAGAGATTACATATTTGTGACATCAGCATTTATGGAATGTGGAACCACTTTTCTCAATTGACAACAACGCTCAGTTCTTGATCTGTCGAACAAGCATTACACAAATTATATACGTTTTCAGATTTAAGTCGAACCTGTTCTCCACAAATTCGTCTTGTTTCAGAAGCGTCAACCAACGATCCTGGTGACTGCCAGAGGACTCGACTAGAGCGGTGACAAGTTGGACAACTTCGTTGGCTTGGAACAAAGGCGCGAGATTCGTGATCTCATCCCAGAGCCACTGAGGATCAGCCATCGAGAGGAGGCGTCGAGCCGTCTGCGCGCCTGGACCCTCTGAGCCTTCCTCAATCTGAGATACAGCTTCAACTTTCTGCACCATCATTTTGTACTGCAACATGAAGAAAATATGAGGAAGTCAGCCAAAACTAAGCTAAACCATAATTGGCTGTATCCTTACGGTGTTGGGCTTCAAACTTCAACGAAACAAGTTCCAACCCCAAGCACCTCCTCTTAAGCACAAGTTCCTCTTAACAAGGATACTTCAGGTGGTAGAGTAATTCCATCTCTTTTTCGACTGACAGTGGACGCTAAGCGGTATTCCATACCACATCTGAGCTAAAGGAGAGATTTCCCTGAAAATATTCGGTTTAAGTAAATGTCGATCAATGGCAATCCTACACTAGATCTTCCCCAAGACAAATGAAAAACCACCTATCGAGCAAGAAGTTGAAAAAATTAAGAAATTATACACATCCACAAGAACGACCCATCATTATATAGAATGACATAATGACTATGACACATACATAATGTATAATTGGTAATCGTGTAAGTGTTTTAAATGGCAAAATGACTTTCAAGTTTAATCCATGAGTGAATTGCCAAGACATTCCCAAACCATACGGAGGAAGCCTGTCCTTGGGAAGGTAACCTACAGCAAGTAGCTCATGTTCCAAATAGTATAATCTACATGTATGCAGTATGCATTTGTATCGATTTTATTTGACTGAATAAATTATCTATCTATATATACGCAGTTGAAACCTTTCTGTCTGCACTCTCAGAAATTCTGCATCTTCCATACAGCCCCACGTCGGCATTTTATTCCATCTTGGATCCAATAACCCCAATTACGGGAAGATCTGATTACGTGTCAGATATCTGGTACAGGAATGAGCAATAATTGATCGATGTCAATGCACTCTACTAGCAATTTTCGGAACTAAACAGTATAACTCTCTAGCAACAGATTAGTTGACTGTAATCGATCACATGACTGAATAGATCACACGGCTGTGTTGCGATCCATGATTTGGTAAGTCGAGCTACCATAAATTCCAAGTGAGGATGCAAACATATTGACTCGGAGCTTGTTTTGTATGATCGATTTTTAAGACTTCAAGAGGGAGCTTCCTGTGTGTTCCTCTCAAACTGTTTCTGGTCCCTGGCTGCCTTACCTCAAGTCTCCTGGACCTGAATTCGGACCGATCTATTTCTCCACATCTCGCCCTTCCAGCGTCCCACCTTTCATTGCAACACGTGGTGCAACCAAACCACCAGGTTTACATCCCCAATTTCATTCAATATATCAATTTTCTGTTTCATACTTTTCGGGGATTTTACTGCTCAGAGCCTACATTGGGTATTCCTATCAAAGCAACTTGCTTTCCATTCACTATAGTTCTCATTCGACTTATACATTATTCTTAAAAGCACGATTTACTTTCTTTAAAATCGAACCCGCTTCTGTGCTACACCTTTAGTAGAACAAGACTCCATATACAGAATCATGGTTATAGGAACTGTTTCATTCAGCTTTAAACTTCCTATAAAATCCCTAGGAATTACTTTTTTGGGGGTCACCCTGTTTATTCTGTTCACATTGCTATTCTGAATATTAACCCTTAGGGTCCATTGAAAACGATGCCAGATCACTGGCACATCCTCGTTCTTTTTCATGTTTTTTGAGGCAAATTTCATAAACAGGTCCAGCAAATGACAAACCTAAATGTAAGGCAAACAATTACGAAATAAGGGTTGTATGACTGTTAAATTTGATCCTAAATTACAGTCCAAACTCATCTGCAATCTAGACAGCAATCAGACGCAAGAGTCGAGATGTACATGAGAAATATTGGAAGATGATGGGGATGAACTAACTCACCAAGCTTTGTTGAGCCAAACAGTTTTCATGATCCACGATGCTTTCGCCTAAGCGTTTCCAAAGTTGAGGAGACACGTAAGGGTGGACATAGGAAAAATTGAACGGGTCCAAGTCCTGTTTGCTGACTGGCTTTATGGGTGAACCTTCGTATTCTTCTATCATCAAATTGACGGCTCCGAAAGCGTGACTGACGTCAAGGAAGGATTTCAAAAGCCTGTCATTCTAGAAAAAAAATAATAATAATAATTAGATAAATCAAATTACAGTAATATTATTATTATAAATATTACAGTAATCATAAAAAAGACAAACAGTAATTCTTATAATTTGAAGTTAGCCAAAGCAAACTCATGACAAGCATTGATAGTTTCAACAAAAGTTGAATTCAATAGGCAAAAGGTTTCGTTCATTTAGAAAACACTTGAGTACCCTGCAAGGGGTATTTCTCACAATATGGTTCGTAGGTCAGAGGATAATTTGAACTTACATGGTCGTCAACTAATACAGTTCCCGTTTTGTCAAGCATGAGTTTTAAATCTTGAAGAAGCACATTAAACTTGGATTTGATGTTGTCTGGGACGCTGTGGTCTGCGATTTTCACGCTGAATAGCAGCTGCCTCAGAAGTTCGTTTGTGACTTCACTCATCAACACAACAGTTATGTCTGTGGACGAATTGAAAATGAATAGAAACGTTTTCTTAACTCCACAAGAATGCATTTAGGATTGTTGAATAAGATAATGTGAAGTTTGAAATGATGAGAAAATAGGACTCATAGCAGAACATTTTTAGAACACTGTTAAAGTCGAGTTCATTCGAGCTTCTATAATTTAGAAATTAATCCATCACTAAGGGATGTAGACGAGAGGTTTCAAAAAAGGTGTAATATGAAGAGTATCGAACGACATATTTCGGAGCAACAGAAGTTCGGAGACTACAGGTGATATTCTCGAAAAGTTAATAAATACAGTGACAGAATCAAAATTTGCCATCTTCAACAGCAATCGTTTGCCAGACAGTTTAGAGTTATCTTGAAGTTCAACAACTGGAGCCGTGAGCGTGAATATGACTGAGCGCATACTTAGACGTTTTATGTTTGCACCCCAACATCCAAGCAAGGCCTAATAATGTGGAAATAACCTTTTTGTCATAGTGACGAGTGAATCATGGGAAAAAAATGAGTAAACTGAAACGGCGACATCTTCTATCATAACTGCCATTATGGTATACCTTGTTAGTAGCTTAATATCCTAATACAATACAATATTTACAATGTGTAAAGTGACGAATTGCATGGAAATTAAATTAAGTTGTAATCTGTTAATGATCTTGTGCACTTTGAACGCAAGATTAACCTGTACTCTGTGGTGACACTGTCTAAATGGGAATGTGTGAAATGATCCGCTTGTTGATAACGCAGTGGAAATGCACTGCTCCACCGTTTTTGCAGGTGGACGTTTTAGGCGTGTGAGGTTGATAGCTGTGGACTTAATTTCGTGGTTGACATTGTCAACTCAATTGTCAAAGTCGGAAACCATTGACAATATATAGCCCAAGAGAGGCTGTGGAGTGTATGAAAAATAAATGACACGGTTTTGAATGCTCATTGAACAGTACAAAAGTATTTTAAAAGAATAGAATGGTATGTTTTTCTTTACTCTTTCTTACAATAACTGTGGTATTACTTCACAAATTCGTTATTCGACACTTTACTGCTAGGTGGAGTAAAATTTACCAAGTTCTAGGATTCAGTGTGCATGCTTTTCACCCCAAGATAACACGGATATGTACTGAATCCTTAGAATGACCGGAATTTGTTTATTTTGCGTAATTTATTTTATTTTAGACCTGAGGTCGTAGGGTTAATTGACCCTGGATTTGGATAAAACAGGAGAATATAATACGACTTTACCTTTCTTACAATAACGTAAAAGTACAAATGTTAGAACACTGCTAGGTGTTAAAATTTTTCTAGGATAGATTTTACCCATAAATGACGTTGACTCTAAGGTGGCAGGGTCAAACCAACCCCAGAATCGGATTCAGCGACCCCAAAAACATTACGTACCCATGGTCTGGTTGGTAGTGGCTATCAATCTTTTTTGTTTGTGTGGGTGTGTAATGTACCTTAGACAACGTCCAATAAACGTAGGTATGTAAGCAATCTACATAAAAGTGTTATCTAATACAAAAGTAGGAACCCTTTGAGTAATATGCAGGATTGGTTCACAAGTCAGTAAGAGACACTGTTGAATTACCTTACAGATTAATTCACACAATACTAACGAACATAAAAAAGAAAATAAGTGTAAAATTAAAACCTGTGCTGCCAGATTCCAAGGGACTGAGGCAATCTCGCTGAATGTGATCGATGATATCTTTGAATATTGTGAGGACTTGCGAGTTGGGCACCGTAACTATGGTTTCGGCGAAATGAATGCTCAGCTCCGCAGGGATCAAGTCCGTCAGGGAGGTGACATCGAAGTTCTTCCGAGAGCTCTTTGTATCAACAGCCTGTCTAAGATGGCTAAGAAGTGAAGAAACGAACTTCTGGAGTCGCTGGATTTGTGACACACCATCCAAAACAGTCTAGAAGCAACAAAAACATGTGTCACCGATACGCACTAATTCATTCACGGCGAAATTGTAAACCCATGCCAAGAAAAAACACAGAGTTTGTAGCAGAAAACGTAACCCATTTCCACAAAATTAGAAGAGTTACAACGTTAAATCTATTTCGACGGTTATGTCATCATCAGTAACAGAAAACAGTGGTTATACAGTGATAGGTGAAAGGGAGCTTCAATCCCATTGGTCAGGAGGAGTGGGGAACATCCAATCAAGTGGATTCTGTGAAACTGATTCCCATTTCACTGATAAATTAAAAACACGATTTCCCCATTTACCGTAAAGGTACTTATAGTGATATCAATATTCATAATACCTCAAATCACCCAATAGTACATAAACATGACACCAATCATTGTACAATTAACTATTGAATCCATATCAATGAAAGAGCATAATTTATCAGAAGAAAAAGGTAAAATCAGAAGTATAGCGGTGAGAAATGGAGATGGGGGACTGCTCTTTGACACAATATGGAATTAAATTCTTAAAAAAAGAATAGGGAAAGGGTATCCAATTTGACTAGGGATGTAAAATTAAAGGATAACCAATGGATCAGTATACCTTATTATGGAAAAAGTCGGCTAAATTCTATCATCTGGCGGTTTCAAAACAGGTTTTAAAAATAAAAATAATCTCAAAGCTTCATTAGGGTCTGTAAAAGATAAAATTGATGCACAAAGATAAAAGTGGGGTTTATAAACTTAAATACTGTTGCAAACTCGAATATTGTAGGCAGACAGGTAGAAAACTCAAGGATGGAATAAAAGAACACCAAGGAGATTTTAGGGATAACAAAGGAGAGTCAGCTTATGTCAAGAAAAATCCAATCACAATTTCAGTTTTGATTTAAAAAATAACCAGTTTGTAGAATTCGTTCACTTTTGTCAGAAACAAGGTGTTCTGAATGTCCTAGAAAAATTTGAAATAATTAAAAGCGATACAGCTGGTAAATGTTTAAATGGAAGTATTCCTAGACACATTCTCCCATTAATAGGCATTCATAAAACAGCTTTGCCTTTTCATTTCTTTCCTTTTTTCTTAGGTTTGTTGTATTATCTTCATCTGTTTTCTTCAATATTGTCCGACCGCCCTTTCACCTCCCCGAGCAATATTTGTATCTCCTCTCACTTTCACAGAAACCACTTGATTGGATGTTCCTCACACCTCTCGACCAATGGGATTGAAGCTACCTTTCACCTGTCATTGTATAGCCACTGTTTTCTCTAGTGTACATTCAGTTTTTGTTACTGATCATGCCGTCGAAATTGATTAAACGTTGTAACTCTTTTAATTTTGTGGAAATAAACTACATTTTCTTCTAATGGCTCCGTTTTTTTCATGTATCACAGAGAGAAATGATTGAATTGAGTAGATTGTCCAAAATGAATATGTACACAATGTTGACATTTTCGCTTTTCTAATATTTTAGGGATCGCTTTTACGAACAATTCGCAACAAAATCTCCCAGAGATTTGCGTTAGATTTGTTTTAGAACATTTCCACTTTTAAGAGTTTCTTCTTTTTGTCAATCAGGATTTTAAAACTGACATACCTTACGTTTCTGTACCAAATCTTAAACGAGGACACAGTTGGAAAGAATGTTTAACTTTGAACCCGAATATGAAAACATAACCAGCAGACAAAAATTGGAATAAAACTAAACCTGTATTAGCGCAACTAAACTTGTGTGTGAACGGGCCCTACAGTTCTTATTATGTAATGTCCTCAATTCACTGGCTCCAAAACAGACAGCAAATAAAAGGTTGATGTGATTAACCTAATGAAGAGAATAAATACAATACCTAGAATTAAAATCAGATCAAAATAGTGAAGATGTAACGACTATATGAACAAATAATAGATAAGTTTTGTTTCAGTCAAATTTTACGTTCGATAAAGATGCTGGAAGCTTAATTTAAAAAATGTGTGGTACAGGCTTTTTTGATGTAACATCTAAATCTTTTTCCGAAAGTGTACTTACTTTTGATTTTATGGTTTTACCCAGTCATAGGGTGAAAAACAACGAAAATAGTCAAAAACAAAGCATAAAAGAAATTGCGAGTAGTGACTTTTTGTTGAAACTTATAAGCAGAATCGATCCCTAGAAGGTTTCAATGGTTTGATCAGAACCAAAACATTTTTGTTTTTCAACGGAAACAAACTTACTTTCATTAAAGAGACGTAAGGCTTCGTCGATTCTTCAGGTTTTTGAGAAATCATCACATCAACAATGCATTTCACACAGTTTTCGATGATCAGTGGATTGTATTTGAAGACGCTATCCACCATTTTCAGCAGTTCCGGAGAGAGGTCCGACAGATTTATCGACAGAGTTCCAATGACTAAAGACATAAACCAACTTTCAAGAGTGTAAGTTCCATAATCGATATTCAACGGGACTTCCGACTGATCGAGGATGTCGACCATTTCACCGATAATACAGTAAGAATTGACATGATTCCAGTTCTTCATGGCCTTCCAAGAAATTGAGATTTTCTTATCAACTTTGCAACCCAGAATAGAACACAAGGTTTTGAACACGTCGAAAGCCAGTTCATAATTTCGAGCACTTTTCAATGTTTTCACTGACGACAACAACATAACTTTGAAACAAACTCCAATGGCTTTCTCGTGAGATTCTGATTTCGACTTCACTAGGGATTTCAACTCGGAAATGAATTTGTGCGCTGGATGAAGTTCTCCTTTTGAAGAGCGAGCCTCACTCTTTGACTTACAAAATTGCTCTAAAAACCCTGGATCGAAGAGAACGACCTGCAAAAGGTAACAATAACAATTCAGTTCGTAAAAGTCAATATTCACTACCCAGTTCCTATACGTATTTGTATTAGTATTTTGATCTTTTGAACTGTATCATAATAAAACCAAATAAGTACAATTCGGATTCTTAGGGGAAAAATTTACTCAACTCTGAAAAGAAACAACTATTGGTAGATTTGAGTATTTTGGACAAGATTTAACTCCTTTCGTTTGAATAAGTAGAACCAACTTTTTGAATAGAGGTAGGTTAATATATAGGTTTGCGTTTCATGTGTGGCGAGGATAACAACTACAATTATTTTGGTGTAACATTTTTTGGCTCTTATTTAGATAAGAGCAGGAAGATGTTCTGATGCTCTATGTTCTGAGAAAATAAAGGAAAAATAGTGTGCAGTCGTGGAAAAAACTGCTAGAAGCTCTTTGTTTATCATGGAGCTAAGGTGTGTGGTTCGTCCTACCTGAACCTGCTAGAGAGTCAAAACTTCTTCAGATTCTTTCTGAATCTGAAATTTCTGATGTTTCTCCCAAGGAACACTCCGGACGTGTATGTAAGGAAGGAACGTGGCACATTAAATTTGACGTGGCAAGAACAACGCAGACATGTGATCTATTCAGTCATGTGATCGATTACAGTCAACTAATCTGTTGCTAGAGAGTTGAACTGTTTAGTGCCAAAAATTGCTAGTAGAGTGCATTGGTATCACTTTCGGGTTGTGGCACGCTAAAGTTGAAGTGGCAAGAAGAACTTTATCATTAAGTGTTAAACTATCATCAATGAATAACTAGCGGTACCCAAAGATAAGTTTTTCGAATCTAAAAAACTTTCACCAAAAGATATTATATATAACTGGTTCAATTCACCAGGTCCAAATGTTGCTTGGGTCGGAGGGGTTTGAGGGTTTGAAGGAGATGGAGGTTAAGGAATTTCGTGCCCGCGCAGACAGATTAATTTTTCTGGGCTAATGTAGCTTTTCCAAGTCGAATTGAGAATTTTCCAAACCAAATAGAGAATTTTCCACACCGATTTGACAATTCTCCAAATCAATTTGAGAATTTTCCAAATCAATTTGGGAATTTTCCAAATCAATTTGACAATTTTCCACACCAATTTGACAATTCTCCAAATCAATTTGAGAATTTTCCAATCTAAGAAACTTTCACTACTAAAAAGGAAGAGGAAGTTTTCCAAACCGAATTGACAATTTTTTAAGGCAATCCAAGACTTTTATTAGAACAAAATTAGTGAAGCAAAATGGAAGAATAGCACTTTATGAACAAATTAACTTTGAAATTAAAAAGACAAAATGAACGAAGAATGAATCGTAAATATGACATGAAAAATTGGGGTCTTGTTTAGGAGAAAACTCAGTGAAGAGGGTACCCAGCAGCTGCATTTGTTCATAAAGTGCTATTCTTTCATTTTGCTTCACTAATTTTGTTTTCAATAAAAGTCTTGGATTGCCTTAAAAAATTGTCATTTCGGTTTGGAAAACTTCCTCTTCCTTTTTAGTAGTGTAAGTTTCTTAGATTGGAAAATTCTCAAATTTATTTGGAGAATTGTCAAATTGGTTTGGAAAATTCTCAATTCGACTTGGAAAAGCTATATCTAACTCTTTTTCCGAGGATTTCGTAAAAGTTCAGGGACCTAAATTTGATGCAAATTTCTATCTATCAGTGTCAGAAGCACAAAGATCGTCCGCGTATTTAGCTTGTATGGGGTTGTCACTGACATGAGAATGTTTGTTTTTACCTCGCTGGTATTAAAACTATATTTGAGGAGGTTTGTCCGATATGCAACCTGGGAAGAAAGATACTCTAACTCACCTTTTATGCAGTTCAAGGGTGAGAGGAGAAGGTATCTGAGGGGTGATTTTAGACTAAGAAGCTAAATGGCTTCATTCGGACAGCGCCAAATAATTGTTATGGAGGGTTTCTTGACTTGATTGCAATTGAAAATGGGATGGAAACTTTAAGAGTAGCAATTTTTGTGAGAAGTTTGAGAAGTGTATGGTAGCGAAACAGTTATGGATCGAACAGACCTGTTAATTAGATTCGTCCATTTCGTATATATCACCAATTTTTGTCTGTTTTAAGTATTCTTAAAGTAACTCTTTGTAATGCCTTCAAGGCCTATAAAAATAGAATTCATTTCATTTCATTTACTATTGTAGTACATAGGAATTGAGCGATGAACAACTATGAAATTAGTAAGGAGTTACATTGGATTGTAATTTATAAAACTTACATTAATGAATGTATCGGTGATTCTAGATTGAAGGCTATTATACTCATCATCCGGGATAACAGTTACCGCATTACAAAGCGGTATGAAAGTTGATTTGAGGAACGCGTCACGGATCTCAAGCTTGAACATCGTATTTTTGCTGGTCAAAGATAAAAGAGACATCAACTTGACGACTTCGTTGAGTGACGACGGGAGAGCGGCCGATAAGACTCGCCCCAGCAGTTCACACAAATTCTTAACGTCACACGAGAACCACCTTTGGAAATATGGAGCGCTCAAAAGGGCTATTGCATATTCGAGTAATGCTTGTCTAGTCTCATTTGAGGAATTTTCCGAAGCTTCTGAATCCAAAGAGAATACCTGAACAAGAAGGAATAATTGTGAGAACATGCGGTTTGCAAAAACAACCAACAGTACAAAGTGTGACTGTGAATGGTGGTTACTATCAAAGTGGATTCAAAAGGGTCATATTTTGAAACGTCTAAAAATTGTTGGGTGGCAACCATAATACTGGTTTCAAGGGGCCCGCTCTACAACTGGTGGCGATTGATAATGCTCGCTATACGCACCCTCCGAGTTTTATACGGGAAGAGCTGCAATGGGTTGCATTCATTGACAAAGCAGTACCAATAGTGGCTGTCTTGAAAGCTAAAAACTACATCTCCAAGAAGACAAGAAAAGTATCATGTGCTTATAAGTGGAAAGTAGAAGACCCAAAAATGTAGTTTCAATTAAGAGAATACCGAGGTAGCTCGTCTGTTGGAATATTCATGAATCAGGAAGTTCTGGAAGTTTCTTGCATCACCACTAGATGGGGCGTACAGATAAGAGTTCAAAACAAGTGTTGACTCAAAAGCGACAGTTTTAGAACTGGCTCGTTCCACCTACAAGCACATGGTAAGTCGTTTTTGCCGAAAGATTTTTTTGGAGCTGCTTTGTCAGTGTATGCAACCCATTGCAGCTTCTCCCCTCTGAAACTCAGGAGGTGCATATAGCGAGCATTATCACTCGCCACCAGTTATACACCGGCCATAACATTGCTGGACATGTCACAACCGAGCCGCTGACATAAATACAAAAAATACCACAGGTGAATATAACCCAACAGAAAATGAAAATCGTGTATACGCACCTCTAACAGGCGGTCAACAACTTCTGGACTGAAATCACCGGGAAAATTCAACATCTTTTTATGTTCTAAACAGTTCTTTAAGCTAAGAATAACGTTGGTTCTTTCATCTCCGTCAGTAGTCGAAGCCAACTTGCTTAGCTCTAGCAGCACAACTTCTTCTTTGTTGAACATGGGAATTGAATGTGAGGAGAATATTTTTTCAGCAACAGCTAGACGGATACTCAAGTCTTCAGCGCCATTTAGTTTTTCAATGAATTCTAAAAGAAAAAAAAAAATAAAATGAAATTAACAGTACTTAACGAAAACTGGTCATCAAAAGCCAAATATTTTGAACGTACACAGCCAAATATTTTGGAAAAATATGCGGGATGCCTACCCCACTGATTGCCAGCTCGCGATCAGGTACATCCTTACTGTCTCAACCACCTCACCATCTGAACGACTATTTTTGAAAGCTGGTAGGACGGTCACCCCAGCTAGGAATCGACATGGAGGGAAGTTGATTTCAGAACTTTTATTGCTTCCGAGTCTACCAAGGTAGCGGAAGCATTGTTTTCACTTTCGGAATGTGACAATTTTTTTGTCTCCAAAATCAAAAATTCCACTCGCGTTTTGCATTTTAGACCTTTCTGAACAATTTTGGTTCCGTGTCTGTCTGTCAGTCAAAATCCTTGTTACGGGCAAAACTACACGAAGTTATAGTCCGATTTTGATGAAATTTTCAGGGATTGTGCGGGTTGGGGTGTAGATGGTCCCCTATAGGTTTCATGACCCCCGGATCAATAGTAGCTTCTGCGCATGCGCAAAAGTGAAATCCTTGTTACGCGCATAACTCCGGGAGTTGTTGACCAATTTCGATGAAATTTTCAGGGATTGTTCGGTTTGATGTGTAGATGGTCCCCTATAAGTTTCATGACCCCCGGATCAATAGTAGTCTCTGCGCATGCGCAAACGAAATCCTTGTTACGCGCATAACTCCGGGAGTTCTTGACCAATTTCGATGAACTTTTTAGGGATTGTTCGGCTAATTGAACGAAGTTCTTTAGTCAATAATAATTTTCAATGATCTACACAGTCATGTTATGGATACGAGGAAGCTATGTGCCACACCCACTTGGCAGACGTTTTTTAAAAAGTATTTGACGAGTTGTGATCGAGTTGACTGTTTTTTTTTTTTAAATTTAATCATTCCAATTATTTGTATGATTGTTTTGATCGTTTTCTGATAAATTAATTTCGGAGCAACACAATTGCATTTGTTCTTCTCTCATGAAATTTATTTTATGATAACCTATCCCTTCTGTGCAATAATATAATTACGACGTGAATTGAAAAAAAAATTGATGTTGAAAACGATACTCGATATTTATAAATATCGGCACTTTGCTACCGATATTTGGAGTATCGATACCTTCAGATACAGTATCGGTACGAAACATCGATGCTTGTTCAACGATACCCATCCCTACATTTCAAGCCTCTATCGTAGGATCTTGTTGTTCTTTATTTTACTGGTGTTTTTTTTTTTTTTTTTCAACAAGGTACATTTTTGGGCAGTGCCCTATATAGTATGTTAATGTTGGCGTATAGCACTACAGTGATTAACATGTAACAAAATAATTTCCAGATATAGAGCTAATTGAAGTAGCTGAACATGAATACATATAACGCTGAGATAAACTCCAACATAAAGTAGCAATGAGTGAGTGCATATGAAAGTTTGGTGAGTGCTAGTTGAAGCCATCTGCGTTATCTGAATGATGTTTTCTTTTGAGGCGACGGGCATGCAGTGGTGGTGGACGGTGCAGGGGGATTGCATTTACTAGTTACTGGTGTGATTCTTCTTAAGCATGAGAGATAGGGATTCCTGATCTGTGACTAGCTTGAAAGAAAGTGTTTCCACTTCCCGAAGCTCTCAATTATTGCGGTGGCCTCTTACTCTATAAACCTTTGCAATTATTAGGTTTAATTCGCTAAACGTGATTTACAATATTTTTGCTAACTATTTCTGAATTATTGAAAACAAGTGAACTGTCGTTCTTGGCGAACGGCTAATAATAATGGCTGATCCACCACATCCCCTTTTCTAAACCGAATGGCTGTTTTGTTCCAGATTTCCAATCGAAAAAACAATATTGTCTATCAGTCTTGAACCTGGACATCGGAATTAGCTTGCCTTCCCTCGATAATTTAAAGAAATGTACATTTCTGGGGCACTTTTTACTGAGTGTATAAGTAAAGTTGAGTATTTCAAATGACTAAAACTGGGATAAGTAATGGAACTTGATGATATTCATACTTGAACATGTGAAATTCATTTACAAGGCGGTGAGGGTGGGTATCTATTAACTTAGATTAGTGCGTGTATTAAATGATTGGTCACTTACGGCAAGTGAGCACGTCTGTTCTCCCCTCGTTCTTCATGATTAGGAATATTACGAAATGAAATATCGTCGTAGGAACTTATACCGAATGATATAATGTAAATAAACGTTTCAAATACACAAATTGATCGGTCACATGTGATTGTTTTTGCCGTGAGCCGAGGGTAAATTTGAAGGTTTCGCGTCACTCACGGTTCATATTCTTTACTTCTTGCTGTACGACAATGGTGGAGGAAGTATCCATTCCGAAGTCCATGCATGGAATGGACGAGCGCAGGATGGTCACGATCGTCTAGATGTCGCCTGACCAGAGTTAGGTACCTTACCTTCCGCAACACAGCACCCTTATCTACCCCAAACCACTGGGAAAAGCACCAATAGTGAACACTGTACCAATAGTGGACACTTCGGAAAAAAAATTGTAGAATAAGGATTCGGGTTGAGCAGGCACTTGAATCTTTTTGGACCAAAAGAAAACGTTAGGGCCAAAATAAAAAATAATAACTTGACATTAAAAACAACCAGTCTGTGGGTGGAGTGATTTTGAGCAGGACGCTGTACAAAATGCTAAGGAATAGAAAGAATGTTTTAAGCAATGTTCACATGTAATATTCAAATATTTGTTCCCATTGGTTTGAATATATACTTCAGTAACTAAATTGACGATTTTCCAGTCGCCTAACTTTGTTAATATTGATAAAGTGGGCTTTAAAAGCATGTCCACTTCTAGTACAACAAAAATGACGGATGCTCCGGTAGTGGACATCCCTGTCCACTAATGGTGCAACTTCCTTTTCACGAAAGGATATTTTCTTAATTTTCTACTGGTTCATTTGTATTGGAACAAGCTCTCGGTACGATTTTCAAATGAATATAGTGTTGCGGACAAGAGGCGGACAGGGGGTGTCCTCTACTAGTGCAAGAGATGTCCACTACTAGTCCATGAGCTATCTTCTACTTATACATGAATAATTCATGAACAATTATTGTTCTCTACTGGTGCTCACTTCATTCTTCCAGTTGAATGGAATTCTTTTTGTTTTACTACCGATTAGACATATACATGATTTCAAACGAGAATTCAAGTTGTCTTGTTGATATCTACGACTTGTCCACTACTGGGTCATGAAGTGTCCACTACATCAACACTAGAAAATTTTAGCTGTCCACTACTGGTGTTTTCTGTTATTCCACAAAATTTGACTCTATTTCTTCAAACATTTATAAAATTGGTGTTTCCTTTGATTAAACTCAACTAAAAATGTCTGAAGAACGTGTAGACACCCCAAAAAAAAAAATTTGAGAGCTAAAAATTTATGAGGTAACACAAACAATCACACAAGATTTTCCTAACATGTCCACTACTGGTGCTTTCCCCTTACTAGCCTTGTCTTAAACTCGAGTTTTAAAAATTAACCTCGAGTTCAAAAATTTTTAAAAAATTAATTAGTTTTAAAAATTAAACTCAAGTTTTAAAAATTAAAAGTTTTAACGATTTAAACCCAAGTTAAACTCGAGTTTTAAAAATTAAACTCAAATTTTATAAATGAACCTTGAGTTTTAAAAATTAAGGTCCCTAATTATATCTTCCCATTGTTTGAAGAAATCCAAAATCACTTGACTCAATTATGCATAATGGAATGAAAATCGTTTTCGAACTTGCGTTTACCTATTTATAAGTACAACTTTATCGATCATTTATACGCTCATAAGTTTAACAGGAGGTCTGAGCTAGAACATGTAGCTCAGATATGGTATATTATTTATATACCATATGGTACGCCTATATGGTATGTTATTTTAGGATTCCCTCAGATGTATGAGATCTTGTGTTGTGTTTCATTTCTCAAAATCTTTTAAAAACCAATGTGCACAATAATCATGGTCAGTCAATATGTTTCTATTCATAAACCATTTTTTATTTAACATTAAAAGACCAATTTATCATTACCACCACGTGTAAAGATCTCATTTCATCATTACAGTCCTTATTACATCCATTTCTTAGAACGTGGGTTGTGTATTTTTTGTTGAAAAATCTTTTAAAACTTGAAAAACGTAGTTCAACCTATACAGAAATGAAATCATTTGTCTTTTAACGTAAATGTAATGGCTAGAAACCCATTTGAAGTTGGTAACTACTAAAATCATTACCACCTAGGGAATGGTGTTTGTCCAACTACTTAGTTCAACCTATACAGAAATGAAATCATTTGTCTTTTAACGTAAATGTAATGCCTAGAAACCCATTTGAAGTTGGTAACTACTAAAATCATTACCACCTAGGAATGGTGTTTGTCCAACTAAGGAGCAAGCAAGGGAATTTCGCAAGACTGATGATTTTGGAAGTGGGTGGCAACAAATCCAAAGAGTGGCTCAGGCTTCCCAACTAACCTCTCTCCACAATTGTAGGTCTCATTACCACAACTCTATTCATTTTCAATATTGGAATGTATGCATGTTTTTAATTTATGTGTTTCGTTAACCTTAAAATGGCTTTAGAAAATAAACCATGGTGTTAGAGCAACCTTCAATTTATTAAGAAAAGGCAGGCTCACAAACTCCACATTCTCATCAACACTAACAATCCTTCTTATTACCCCCATCAAAACATTGAATTGATGATTGAATTTGGAATTTTGGATTTTTATTGCGATTTGAGCATCATATTGTTCTTTGTGATCTCTGGAAGCCATATTCAATTTTGGAAGAAATTTGGAGATGTTTCACTGTCGTACGATTTTAGCATTGGAAATTGCGCTTTTTTTGAGAATCATCCAGATGTCGTTTGACGCAGGTCATTCCAATCATATTTACTTCTCTTAGCCCTCCAGGTCTGCTCCATGTCCAACCTGCCACTGACAACCTGGGCATCCAAGATTGTGGTAGACCCTTCAGGCTTAATGCCAACGACATCTGGCTTCTTTCCCTGGTCACTCGGGATATGATACTCTCTCTCTCTCTCTTCACATCCTAGCAGATGGATGACAACACATCCGCCATCTGCTTGGCTACTGTACACACACACACACACACACACACACATTGTGTGTATCCACACATTTAAATTTGATACTTATAAAAACGCTGCCAATCTGGGTGATATTGAAAATAACAAATTAAGAG
The DNA here is from genome assembly GCA_031894815.1 of Creontiades dilutus. NCBI lineage: Eukaryota > Metazoa > Arthropoda > Insecta > Hemiptera > Miridae > Creontiades > Creontiades dilutus. The sequence goes on along the minus strand of JAVIWC010000502.1, from coordinate 19,842 downwards.
CATGAAAATCGAAGAATCACTTCCAAAATTGTGAATTTCCTAACGAAATTCGCTAAAAAGTAATTTTAATTTAAGTAATTAAAAATTTTATCCACTTAGATGGACATGATCCATGAAATTTTTCCGCTGCCCAGGAGACTAAGGGCTCGCAAATGAAACGTATGTGCAATCATGGGTTCGAAAATGTTTTCCTGGAAATTAGGATGGCCCTTAATTAAAGATAATGAACCTTTTGAATTTTAATACCTAGTTGAAATATTTAGCCATTCAAGCCTATTTGACCACAATTAATTGCAGCTACTTCTTCCTAATGAGAAATTCACATTTCATGGGTAAGATGAATACAAAGGGTAATCTTTTTAAAAATAATTTATTTACAGCGGAAAAGTTGAAACAAAATATATAAAGTAAAACGTTGATACAAAACCAATTTTAAAAACAGTCGATGTCCAAATATTCAAATAGAATCAAGGCTCTTCTTATCAGATACAATAGACATCTTTGTAGATAAATTACATGTATATATACCTATAGGTAGCTCTCTATTTTTTATTTGCTTTTTCAGAACTCGTCAAATGCTTGTTTGAATTATCCCTTTCGTTACTTCATGTACGGTTCTGATAGATTTCTGTTTTAAGTATTGCTAAGTAATGGATCATTTGGATAACATAATTACATTAATAGTCGCATTAGAGTGCTTAATTATTTTATGAATGTGATTTGGTTAAGAATGATTGTTGTATTAATATTACCTACATAGGTACGTTCAGATGAACTGTTTGTAGAAAAGTAGATTTTAACATTGCCGAACAAAATTAAGGAGTAACTGCAACAAAAAGACGTTAGCAGGAACCTAGAAGAAGGCGAGTTTCCCCCTGCAAACTGACGAACGAGAAGGGAGCAGTTTTAGTACCAGAAACCACCGGTAGGTTGCATTAAGATGCTGTCAAAGAGAAGAAACTCGCTAGAAATGAGATGTGAGAGGGCTTGTGTATGCTACCAGAAAGCGAGTGATACCATGAGCGTCCCCGTCGGAGGTGAACGTGATTTTTTACGACAAAAATGTACTGTTGACAAAATGTACGAGCGTCCCCGTCCCCTTCATCTTCGTATGTACGAGCGTCCCCGTGATCATTTGAAGGGCAGGCGTGAAAACGGTCGTGTTTATATAAAAAATGTATAATCGTCCAAAATCCGGAAATAACAGAATTAGTCAAAACATTAAAAATTGGTTGATGCTCTACACATGACGGTACTTTTTGGTAGCTATTTGTACAAATGTGATTAGGGTTATGTCCCCTCTTTCGTGTTTGTGAAGCCTAGTATTTCGTTGACGCGTTCGCGTTCGCTTTCGCCTTCCCAAAGCCGAGGAAGTCGAAATTTCTCTGTCACCGGCCATTTGTGTTGCTGATTTTGAAAAAGCCGTTCAGAACGCGTTGAAGAAAGTGTGGCCACCAACGGAAGTACGCGGTGCATGTTTCACTCGATACAAATAGCTGCCAAAAAATACCATCCTGTTTAGTGCATTAACCACTTTTTAATGTTTTGACTAATTCTGTTATTTCTGGATTTTATATTTGAACACGGCCGTTTTCACGCCTGCCCTTCAAATGATCACGGGGACGCTTGTACATAAGAAGATGAAGGGGACGGGGACGCTCGTACATGGTGCCTTCCCGGGGACGGGGACGCTCATGCCTATTACTTCTACCCTGGGGCCCCAGAAAGCCATCCAGTGCACAGTAACCTCATCATCATCGTAATTTTTATCGTGAGACGTGGCTGAAACTTTTCAGTTCGGAAAGAGGAGACACTTTTTGTGATTTCCAACAGCACAAAAACTTCTACAAAAATTTATCAAGTTGACTCTTGTGATTTTTTGTTGATTTCAGTACTTGTGATTTTGTTGATTTCAGTTCTTGTGATTTTGTTGATTTTTTTGTACTCAAGATGTACTATTTTTCAATGTTTTTTCTTCTCGCATTCAATTCTGATGTCTTTTTAAAAACATTGGTGAAAGAATAAAAAATTACTTTCGGACTATTATCTTTTATGACTATTTCTACATTATGTTTAATTTCCTGCACCCTCCAAGTAATCACGGAAAAATTAAATTTAACTTCTTACTGCTGTCCATATTTCTGTATTTTGATTTTATATTTTAGGTAAGTTTGGCAATAATGATAGCCTGTCAGAGGTATCCCAAATGATGAGTGTACATTTCTGGCTCCAGAGTAAAATACCCCTCAGCCCATCCCCACCCAGATGGAATCCCGAAAGAAGTAGATACTTACTTGAAGAAGGATGTACGTTATCAACCTACCGAAAAAGTCTAAATGAGAGACTTGAAAGTTCTTTCGTCCTCCTGAAAAATTGCGAGAAATAAAAACGCCCCTCTTCTAGACACCCATTCACTTGGATTCAGATTCGTGGTTGCTGGATCGTTGAAATACACATCTACTGAGACAAATTCCTACTTTTTGGTGAATAGACAGAGAAACAATTTAAGACAAATCCCTGCTCAATACAGTGGTCCAGTCTGAAGTAAACCAGAAACACATTGTCTGTGTGGGGTAGATTTTTGCGTCTTCCAACTATGGGGTAAGAACATAAATGCGGTTCCAAATTTAAATTTTTCCAGTAAAACCACTCTCAAAAGCACGAAAAACTTGTTTTTATCCAGTTTAAATGAGTTTTAAACCCCTACCCTCAACAGAAAACAGGATCGGGTTTGAGAATAATGAAAATGTGAATATTTGGCGCTTGAGCATTGAATATGGTAGTGCAAGGGATCACCACCAGATGTGCTAGTCAAATCTAGGGATCGTTGGGGTTCAGATGAGCGATCGATTCACTTTTCCTAACAATTATCTTCAGGGAACTAGTGGTCTATTAGCGCTTGTATGATTGCCCTGGTTGTTGGACAGTGTATCCAGCTTCTTCCAGTAAAAAAAGGGGTACAGGATTAGGTCTACAGTATAGTTTTGGGGGGTGGTCAATGTAAATTGTTTTGATATTCGCAAATTACAAGAAGGGGCTTCTAGAGATGGTTAGGGGCGGTTCAGATCTATGGTTTGCCCCTAATCATAATTTCCAAGTGTTCGAATAAATTTAAGTAGAATTGGCTTAATTACTTACTATGAAAGAGTGATGACAAATGTTTTAAAGTACACGTGGCCAACAGCCGGGGCCCTGGGCCGTAACCGGCCGGCGAGACACTTTGAAAAACCCAATCAATAGAAACCTAAAAACAGTACTTGCTCATACTCAATGAATCAATTGAGCGATCAAGGCGGTGATTATCAAAGAGGGAGACGGCTAGCATGAAAGCTGTCAAACATCTAAGCCGCTATGAGTGGCTGCGCATTAAAAGATTGTTCTACACTAGGCGATGTTTGGCTGTACTTATAAATGCGAACTGTTCTTCTCAATGATGAAAGTTAATAAATCAAAACACTGGCTGACTGACGATGATTTGGCAAATTCTTTACCTCTTTGTATCAGTGGAATTAATAAAAACGTCGATAAATTAGTTTGCCAAATTCAAGCAAAAGTGTCTCAAGTGTCAATTGTCACTGTAAAACTTTCGTAGCATGTAGCAATTCCAAATTTAACGATTTTATTATAATGCTGTACCTCTTTCTTTCATGTCAATTTGTTATTTTCATAAATTGCGTTAAATTGTCGTACTATTTTTGTTTGGATGTCTACATAACGAAAAGTAAGAATTTAACCCAACAGACATGCAGTTTACAATCCAGCAACTAATCCAAAACTGTTTTTTTTTGGCACTGAGCCCTTAATTTTGATGGCAGTGTCCATTTAATTGAATACTTTTCGAATCTGGTAACTTAGGTGTTTCATTAATGTACAAATTTCGTATGCTAATGAGACGATATTCAAGAGTCCATATAATACAAGCCTTTTATCAAGAATAAATTGCAATATTATTCGTAATTGCAGGTAGGTACTTTATTTCTAAGAATGTCGCATACGGTTTTAAACCATAATCTCTTTGATTTGCTTATATGCTTTCATGTTCAGTCACATTCACTATGATGCAGAACTCTATGACATTCGATGCTTTCTTTTAGATTGTAGAGAGAACCATTTTGGTGTTCGCTTTCTATAAACTTTACCTTCTAACCCTTCGGTTTCCTGGATAATGCCTGCACACATAACCAGGTGACTCAATATAACAATGTACGTAATGCATCTTATCATTTTATTCAATAAGAATAAAATAACCTTCACGAAACACAATCGCGGTTTGACAGGTAGCTGAGGGGCTCACTATAGATATAGGATCAAAATGAGGATCTTCACTGTGATCAGTCAAATCCAAGTTCATGGCACTGTACAAAAATCATATGACATACACATGCAGTAGTAGTTTCTCAGTTCGTCCTCAAATTTTGAAGTCCTTATTCACCCTACTGACATTTCCAGCCTTTGCCATTGCTGCGTATTCCACTCAAAGTCAAACAATATCAGCGGGGCAAGGTAATAGAGACTTTCTCTCCTCCCAATACGGAGAGTTGGTCGATCGTCAGTCCGTCGAGCTGTGCCCTTCTGCGGATGAGTTTCCCATCTGGACAGTTTGCGTTCTGTCCGACGAAGAAGATCTCTGTTGTATTTGCGCAGTCAGAGCTGGAGGTCGGTCTGGATCGTGCTTCAGGTCCACCCGCAACACTTCCATAACAGCTACCAGCGTCATTCCTGACAGTACAAGCTCCACTATGGCCAACTGGAATTTGGTGTCGTTTTCCCTGAAACATTGAATACAAGTCCTTTAATAATTGATGAATATCATTTCTAGAAGATTAGAAGATGCAAATTTGGTACAATGTTGAGTTTCAGTTTCGACTTTAACACATTTTTTTTTTATTCACTAGGGAGATAGACAATTTAACGTTCTTTCTAACGGAATAGTCAAAATTGAATTTTCTTAAGTACAAAGGGAGTTACAGACGTTTTAGTGAATTGAGATTGAAAACATGAAAAAATTATTAAAAATTAAATAACTCGAAAACGAAGATCCTGCAAAAAATGTCTAAGAGGCACTTTTTGTCAGAAATGTCTTATAGAACCTGTTCCTAGCCTGTGGCAGATGATACACCCTGTATAGATGATTGTAAACTGATGAATAAGTATATTATAAATAGATTATATCGAGTAGGTATATGTTTTAATGTAGAAAATATATATAAGTAAGCTTTTGCATAAATTAAACTTCATTGGTTTTATTGTGAAAATTAATTTTAAAAATCAAACATCAGGTACGGCAATATATTCTTAAGTATATAAGGGAGTTATGTTTCTTTTTCTTTTCTTCTTTCTTTCTTCTTCTCTTTCCAACGGCATAATCAAAATTGAATTTTCTCAAGGGGAGTTATGGCCGTTTTAGTGACTTAAGATCGAAAACACGAATTATTCTTAATATTAGTACTAATATAAATTGAAGTAACTCGAAAACTAAGCCTCTAAAAAAATATCTGGGATGCACTTTTTGCCAGAAATGTGTTGCAGAATCTATTCATAGCCTGTGGCAGGTTCCTCAGGTTAACACCCTGTTTATTCTCTGTACTAATTGTCTGGGTAACAGGACTACCTTTAGCGAACCTACAAGGATATACTTTAGTGGAAGGGTTGTTAATGCTTGGGATTTTTGTTAGTTGATGACGGAATTGGTGGAGAAGTGTTAATGTGTCTGGCTATGGAGTTTTGTGGAGAATTAGGTGAATTAAAGTTGCATAGCATTTAGTTAGATTTTGAACATCAGATTTCGAATTTATTGAATTATGGAAGGTAGGTATATTGCATTCATTTTTTAAAATTACTTTTAAATTTATTATTTTCATGTGTTATAATTCTGGTTTAATCAAAGTTAAACTTTTGGTCATTAACGTGTAAGGGCACGAGCAAGGGGGATCTTTTTTACGTGGACTTTTGTGCATAACGTCGACGCTGTGCTGTATACCCTAGTTTTTATATGGGAGTAGCAAACCATAAGATCATATTGCACGACTGGAATTTTTCTAATTAAAATGTAATCAATGGATTGAGAGAAGATGTTGACATACATAGTAATACCGTACCCTTCCATGGGTGGCGTTCTGAGAGTGAGAGCGGACTGAACGAAGAGGGCAGCATGGAGGGAGATGGCTGCTGTCCACAGCAGACAGAGAGGGGCGGCCGTCTGAGGAGTGGGGCCGATGGCCCGCAGAACTGAACCTTCCGACCATCTTGACACTCGGTAACCGCCGAATCCCCGGCTTATGTGAATACTCGCTCCTGAAAACATGTCAACAGACATAAGTGCAGCCCACCACTGAAGCCCTACGAAAGTCCATATGTACCCCAAAAAGTTGTGTTTTTGGCAAAATCCGTCTGCCCTAGCAACCAAGCGACAGCGGCAGACGTGCATTTTTATGTTACAACTTTCGCCTCTACAAATAAGTCGTTTCTGGACTCTCAAATCCGTGTTTTGGTTTATTATTCAATAATAAACCATTGTAATCTTCCTTGAAAAACAAAATTTAACCCCCCCCTGAAAATTTCATGATTTACGTTTCAAAAAGTGTAGAATCCAAATCTGCAATAAACATTTCCCCGTCCGTCCGCCGTACGCACGATTTCTCCCAAACGGCTGTAGCAAAAAATCTGAAATTTTCAGGAAAAATCCATGTTGGTCCGACGACGCCCCAATTCTTGAGCCAGCTCTCTCACTTAATTTAAAGTGCCCTTTAAGGGTTGTCAAAGTTTTGTAAAATCCCTAAAAACCTCAAAAAAGTCAAGGCGGCCTAAATTTTGACTTTTTTTTTAAAAGAACTTTCCATGAGGAATCGGATGAGCCCCTCCCCAGGTCCGTAGCTCAAACTATTCCCGATGTATGGCCCGATTTATGGTGCCAGCATTTGCATCCACATTCACTACATCACTAGGTTACTGCGATTAAAACAAACAGGATTTTTTTTTTTTTTTTTTAATCGTAGTAACCTAGTGTTGTAGTGAATGTGGATACTGGAGTGAACTCCTAAAAGGGTTTATAGCCGATACAGGGGTTGAAGCATTCTGATATGCATGCTCTGTCTTACGAAATTTAAAATTTTCAAATAGAATATTTTTCCATTGTAATCGCTATTGAAAAAATGCTGCAAATTCTTTCACTGGGGTTTATTGTTCAATGATTCATGATTTGAATTTCTGCTAAGCTTTGGAGTGTGCGTGTTTCACAGGGGATAGAGCGATTATTGAATTTCAGGAGGCACACAAATATGATCAACTGATCAATCCAAATAGGTCACCTGTGAAACACGCACACTCCAAAGCTTAGTAGAAATTCAAATCATGAACGCAAGCCAATTGAATAATAAACCCCAGTGAAAGAATTTGCAGCGTTTTTTTGAGAGGAATAATAAAAATCACAAAATAACTTTCATGGTCAATTCAATTACCAATAGGCAAGAATTAATAGTTTTTTACAGTAGAGATTTTCATCATAAAAATAAAAAAAAACTTCAATTTTCGCTTCTTTCCGGATCCCAAAATAACTCTTTCAAATCCAGCAAGTAACAAGTAGACAATTGACCTTCGATATTCTGTTCCAACTATCCAATTTGAATACCAAATATTTAGTTTCTAATCTTGACACTACCCAGATCAATTCAGAGTAACTTTTTCCATGACACCTTTTAAAACAGGAATTATCTCTTCTCTAAGAAAAAACTTGGTTAAGTTCAAACTTTTTTCTCCCCCGAAAAAAAGCGATCTAAAAGGTGATCAACTTGATGCTAAATTCCGAAAGTTAAAAAAAAAAGTGTTCCCTTCAGTCTCGGTTTACCTTTTCAGTTGAATATTTCGGCTGACAAGTTACGTAACAACTAAGGAGAGTTGAAAACGGTTGGCAAACTACAAGACAAGAAAGTTGTCTTCGCTCTTACAAAGTTGGCTGGTTGAGCGGAAGGAAGCCATTTGAAGCGTGAAGGCGCGGTTGGGGCGCCTCAACAAGTTTTCCCAAGATTAACACCATCTTTCGTTCGGGAGGGAAACATTCTTCCGGGAGAAGGAAGAATAAAATAGATTTCGTGAATAAATAAAATACCAATTAACGGAAATAAATACCAATCAACGAAAATAATTTGATGTGCCATAATTGTTATAGAAAGCAGCGAGGAACTCGAAGGTACACACAGAATTTATACTTCCATCGCACCTAGAGCAGAATAATTCTTAATCAACAATTCTTAATTCTTAGGCCAACGAAAACGCCATCATATATTCAGGTCATTTTCTCCTTTTGGTTTATATTCAATAATAAACCATTACATGTTGCAATTGTTTACTTTGAATTTCTCGTTGTCAAATAACTGACAGTAATCATTTTAGCACGTGACGGGGGCGAATTGTCTCACATATCGGGTTTAGCTCGCTATTGAAAAAAAATTCTAACCCCTCCTGAAAATTTCATGGTTTACTTTTCAAAGGGTATAAAATCCGAATCTGCAATAAAAATTTTTCCGTCCGTCGCCGTACGCACGATTTCTCCAAACGGCTGAAGCAAATAAGCTGAAATTTTCAGGAAAAATCCATGTTGTTTCGACAACGCCAAAATTCTATGAGCCAGCTCTCTCCCTTAATTTAAAGTGCCCTTTAAGGGTTGCCAAAGTTTGGTAAAATCCCTAAAAACCTCAAAAAAAGTCAAGGCGGCCTAAATTTGTACTCTTATTGAAGAACACTCCACGAGGAATGGAATGAGCCCCTCCCCAGGTCCGTAGGTAAAACCATTCACGATGTCTGGCCCGATTTATGGTGCCAACATTCGCGTTATTTTGGTTTATTATTGTTTTTGTGTTGATATCAGTAACCTAGTGACGTAGTGATATAGTAATGTGGATACTGGAGTAAACTACTAAAAGGCTTTGTAGCCGATACACGGGTTGAAGCATTCTGATAACCATTTACAAAAAAATAAATAAGTCAAAAAACGCAGCAAATTCTTTCGCTGGGGTTTATTATTCAATTGGCTTGCGTCCATGATTTGAATTTATACTAAGCTTTGGAGTGTGCGAAATAGGGTGATTATTGAATTTCAGGAGATATGCAAAGAGCACGTAAATCTGTTCTCGGCCAAAATATCCATTTGGATTGATCAGTTGATCATATTTGTGTGTCTCCTGAAATTCAATAATCGCTCTATCACCTGTGAAACACGCAAAGCTTAGTATAAATTCAAATCTTGAAGTCAAGCCAATTAAATAATAAATCCCAGTGAAAGAATTTGCAGCCTTTTCAGTATTGAATTTATAAGTTTGTGGGCAATTTCTAGTGAAAATAAAGTAGTTTTTTGATATTTACTGAAAAAAGTTGAAATTTACATTTAATTCTTAATTTTTGAAGCACTTCCAAGTCCAAATCAAGGACTTCGACCTAAATTTATGGTTCTCTCAATCAAGTTCTCAGCGAACTTATGAAGAAAATGTAGCTCTTTTTCTACCAAATTACTTATTAAAGTTTCGAAACTGTTTCTTGAAAGTCAAAACCAGTCAGATCCAACACAAAATCACCTGCTTACGTAAGCAACCTGACGCAGCCTGATCGGTTAGTTCTTAGTATTAACAAGGACCCTGTCAATTGTTGATGTTCAGTACAATGAAATTTCAAGTGTTTTGTCTCTCCCGAGAAATTATCATGGGTGGATCTATCTGGTTTTGATTATGAACGTCAATTTCTTAGAACCAATTGAATAAATCATATGCAAAATGTTTTTAGATTAAGATTCTTTCACGTTTATTTGCAAGATTTCAATGATCCACACATTACATTACCAGGAAGAGGTTGTGATGCGTCTGGCAGGTTGATCGAATTTTATTGTTCGATTCAGATAGAAATTAGTTCCCCGAATCGAATGAGACCATTCAATTTGCTTGCTGTATTTTTGTTTGCCAAACGCTGCCGATTCCAACCCACAAAAATAATAAACTGTGTGAAATAATTCTAGCGTTAAAAAAATACTAATTGTGACTTCTCGTGTCATCAAGAGTGTGGAGGCGGGTGTTCACTTTGAGGCTCATACATTGCGATTTTTGGTTTATTATTCAATAATAAACCATTGTAATCGCTCTGGAAAAAGAAATTCTAACCCCTCCTGAAAATTTCATGGTTTACGTTTCAAAGGGTGTAGAATCCGAATCTGCAATAAAAATTTTCCCTCCGTCCGCCGTACGCCGTACGCACGATTTCTCCAAAATGGCTGGAGCAAAAGATCTGAAATTTTCAGGAAAAATCCATCTTGGTCCGACGACGCCCCAATTCTTAAGCCAGCTCTCTCACTCAATTTAAAGTGCCCTTTAAGGGCTGTCAAAGTTTTGTAAAATCCCTAAAAAAATTAAAACAAGTGGAAGCGGCCTAAATGTGTGCTCTTTTTGAAGAACATACCATGAGGAATCGACATCCGTAGGTCAAACCATTCCCGATGTATGGCCGATGTTATGGTGCCAACATTTGCGTTTTTTTGTTTATTATTGTTTGTTTGTAACCTAGTGATGCCGATAGCGTCGAGTTGTAGTGAATGTGGATACTGGAGTAATAGCCGATGTGGATACTTGTAGTTTATAGCCGATACACGGGTTGAAGCATTCTGTTATGCATGAAACGCTGATAATATATAGGTAAATATTATTCAATATTATCACTGGGGTTTATTATTCAATATTATTACTGGGCTTTATTATTCAATATTATTACTGGGGTAAATAATTATTCTTTCACTGGGGTTTATTATTTAATGAGTTCATGATTTGAATCTGTACTAAGCTTCGGAGTGTGCGTGTTTCACAGGTGATAGAGCGATTATTGAATTTCAGGAGATATGCATAGAGCACGTAAATCTGTTCTCAACCAAAATACCTATTTGGATTGATCAGTTGATCATATTCGTGTGCCTCCTGAAATTCAATAATCGCTCTATCACCAGTGAAACACGCACACTCCAAAGCTTAGTACAGATTCAAATCATGAACGCAAGCGAATTGAACAATAAACCCCAGTGAAAGAATTTGCAGCGTTTTTGTTTTGGGTGCATCTTGACGGGTTTGAAAAATACCACAGACAATTTCGAGTTCAAAATTACAAAGGAATGACACCACACTTGAAAACCTGGAAGAACCACATTTTTTTCACATTGTTGACCAGGTTTTGTCACACATGGCATCTGTGCGTGTCAGACGATCTACAAGTTAGGACCAACCAGACCACAAGTGGAGTCCAAGTGTTGTTTGCTCAATTTTGCATATATTTTTTTCTAAGTGATTAAAAAGGCTTACATACCTATACGTATTTATTAATCGACGCTCCTTCAATATAATTTCATTGATTCAATGCAAGGCAAATTTCGTAAAATTTGGTCCAGAACGGATTTCGTTTTTAAATTGGGTTTTTTAAATCTAAGTAGGTGGAAAGGTAAACGAGCAACTTCAAGGGCATAACAATTTTTCTCTTAGTAGATTAGGAAATTTCATTATTGACAATAATAAACCAGAATCAATTGCTAAACAGAAAGATGTGTTAGTTTAACGAATAGGCAGCAAAAAAGGATAATCGAAATTGGTTCATTATTGACTTCTTCAGTTTGTCTTGGAGAATTCTATCACGGCTGGTACAAGTAGGAGCCCTCCTGAGACCCGACGATGATTGGATTTAAATAAAACCTTCGATTCGATTCAACACGGGAGGGAAAAAAAGTGCTGTAAAAAACCGCGAGGACTCTTCCTGTAATTTCCGAATGCCTTGTGAAACTCTTAATTTATTCGTTGGGAGAAGAATTAAAGAAAGGAGTCCAAGAAAGGTTTCTCCCCGCATTCGAATTTTCACCGACAATTTCTCTGTCGGCTTTTCCTATCCAGCTCCGCGATTGAATCATTCAAACACCTGCTGAAACCACCTTAACAAGTTTAAAACTTATAGCATTTAATAAGATAAGTGAAAAAGTGCAATTGCCAATAAATTTGATGGGTTTATCTCTAAAAAACTCTATCTAAACCCTGATGAAGACGTATAAATAAATCGAACATATGGTCAGATAAACATTGGAATTATTTAACTGACCCTCAAGACTCGCTGCTACAAGGTTTAACATTCAGCAGTCAATAAAATCACACACACACATATATGATGTGAACACTGCTACAATTTAGAAACCAGTACCAAACGGTGTCATCACGACTATGGAGATATCCTGGACCCCCGGATGATTACTGCTTAGAGCTTGCGGCTGAAATTCAAAAACCAATGAACACGCTTTAGCCGCACATTTTTTTCCGTTTGCTGCTTTCAGTTGGCTCTTATTTGGCCCGCTATCTTAAGCTTTCCAATTTTCCGCATTCAGTAATTCGGAATGATCGAATTTTGATTGCGTATCAAGTTGATACAATAACGTTTAAACACAGTGAACACTCTCAAATATTCGCTCACATACCCATGTTGCCTTCATGATGAGAAGACGCAATAGCATTAGAAAGAAAACAATAGAATATGTTGACCCCCCCCCCCCCACACACACACACACACACTACCCTCCCTTTAGCCCTGGTTGTTGACCTTAATAATCCCACGATCCCCAGCATATTGACGCCCCACCATCCATTTCAACATTGACGCAGCCAGTACAGGCCCAAGACCGGAAAATCATCCATTACTCCTGGTCGCTCCCTTATGTGATTCCAGTTACCCTCCTAGTAGGAACCATCCTGCGTGACATGTTTTTCAACATCCAAGACTAGTACAAGTGCCATGCTAAAATTCCAGTACACTGGGAGAAATTCATTCCCTGAAGTCCGTGATTCCATCGAAGATAGGTACATACTTTAATTGTTGTTTTATAACGAACAAAGACGATATTTATTTTTCTCTTTGAGAACCTAAGTTTTATTGAACATTTAATTCATTGGAAATTCGCTAATTGAATTATTTAGTTTATTAGTTTTAACGAACTTGCAAGAACAAGAGAAACAAGAATTAAAGCGTTATTCCTTTTATCTTTTATGAAATCCCATCCGACGCTGACATTTTTCGGCGATAACTTTTTCCTCTCAAATGAAAATTTCCGCTTCCATTTTGTGTTGTAGACCATTCTGACCAACTTTCGTGTCTGTCTGTCGGTGTAGGTATCTATCCCTGTGTTCGCAAGTCCTTAAAACCAGTCTAACATTCACTGTTTTCATTCCATCTTGATTCCATCGAAGATAGATACATATGGTCCTATTAATTGTTGTTTTATAACGACACAAATGACGAACCCCATTTCGTATCCACAAGTTTTTTGGGTCGTACATTCCAAATTTCATGTCCATCTAGCGATAAAATTAAGCCCTTCTCCAATTTTGAGTTTTAAGAAGATTTACATGCAAAAGAAAAACATATAGGCAATATCGCAGATTTCACTTTCGTTTCATGTGCGGGTTTAAGAGCAAATTTTCCATGAAAACATGATGGAATGTGCGTAGCTTAGAAGAACTGTAGGTTTACGAGCCAGCTTAGCAGCCTTTTTTCAAATTACATAAGCGTATTACTGAAGCGTACTGCACACATAACATTTATGTAAGTTTGTTAGTAATCAAAAAAGGTTAGGAGGTGCTTTATAAAATAAATCAGGCACGGAGACAATAACAATGCATAATACTTTCAGAGTACATAAAATTGTAGAAACATGGATAGTGAATTCGCTGAAAATAGAAAAATTTCTTCTTCAAGGGGGTCTGATAGTAACGTAATAATTTCATAGTACCAGCTGAATCTCTTCGACCCGCTTTTCTAAGTTTCATTGCTAAAGCTGTTCCCAATTCCTCATGTGTGAAGGTTCTAGCTATCTTAGCAACTCTTCTCTGCTTGGTCTTGGTACTCGCTGATGTGAAGTGGCTAAACGTCTTCCTCGAGAGAGGCATGTACCAGGAGTTGGGGGACCAAATTCAATTATGTTCTCTTCAAGCCAATCAAAATGACGATTTAAAAAATTGTGCTCAATCCGTCTCGCTTCAATCCATCTTTTCTTCAATAGTTTATGAAGAGTAATCAGTGTTGATCTTATAATGCTGCTTTCCTCCGAGGAAAATTCACTTACAGGCTCCATTCGGTCATGTAGGTGGCCCATCCATTCTTCCACAGCAACATCTCTGGAAGGAAAGTCCCCGAGCGCCTTCAGGATGGGGAAAAAAAACAGTTTTCCGCGAAAATGCGATTTTTGGACAATTTTCAAAAATAGGCCATAACTCCATAACGTGTAAACATTTCTAGTTCTACAGGGGTCTTGGGGTTCATACCCACATGCCCATGCCCTCAAAAAGAGGTGCCAAGAGATACCACTAAAGATATACACGTTAAAAGACATAAAAAACTGTTAAAATCTCGGTAGGTTATGAGCACGTTAGAAATGCACTTTCTGAGATTCCGAAAATGACATCAGACACTACTTACCTCTGATTAAACGGACCATCACGAAAAAAGGGCCCAGGCGGCTTCAAAACGGTACCCGTCTTTACTGGAAGGACGATGAATGTGGACTGCATCGAAAGTTACGAAGACTTGCTAACAGTGATGGGGCCATATAAGGCCAATATTATGACAAGCCGCGATAAGAGTGGTCGTCTGCGCTTGTTCAGACCTTTGAGAATGCGTGCAGTAACCTGATTCGTTGGTTACTTCCGAGTCGGTTACATGATTTTGTCCAGCTAGATTTGGATTCTGGACCACCGTGTGGCGGAGGTAATTCAATACAACCTCGGTATCGTATCACGTAACATTTGTTGCGATTGGTTAGGTTTTTGATTCTTCAATTTCAATTTGATTTTTTTTTTAGTCCCCGATCGACACTGGAATCCTCAATTTCTTCTTCCCCCATTAAATTCAGTAAATTGAAATTATTTTTCCAGTTTAAAGCCCTCCTACTACCTGTTTTTGTAACCCTCCCCCGCTATATTGTATTGTCTTAATATCTGTTATTTTCCGCTAGTTTCATTGTATTGTTGATTGCAAATTGGGCTTGCCGTATATAAATAAATAAATGGCACGTGCTCGACCTCAAATTGGTTGTTACAGACGAAACACCGTTGCTACTAATAATGGATCGCTTAGCCGTAATATTCAACCATTCTATCTTTACTTTTCATGTTGACCGAAGGGTCAATTAATAGTTTACTTGAACCTCACGTACTCGCTTGGATAACTAGAAAAGAAATACAACTGGGGGCTTAAGGTATATCCGTGCGCGTGGAAAGTTGGGATTGTGTTTCGGGGTGATTGATGGTCCGAAATAAAGTCGAGCGTGATCTGCGAGCAAGATGCTGGCAGGAATCGGGAACTCCCTTCCCAAGATCTGTACAATCTGTCTTGAATCTTAAAGCAGTATAAACTCTCAGTTAAATAATGGTATTCATGGTATTCATCGTAGTTTCTGCCAGACTGCAGTAACTGACTCCGAGGAAGAGAGTGAAAGATGGTCCTCATGCTTTATTAGTTCAGCTTATATTACACCGGAATACGGAGTCCTTCGGGGAATGCTCGGAGAAATCCGCCCCATGAGATAAAATACGATCACACGATCAGCTTGGAAACATTGTGGAACGTGGAGTTTTGTACCGTATTGAGTAGGTAGGTTCCTTGAACCGGGCGTAGGATCATATGAAATCCACTATTTAGCAATTACCTACGTGAACAACAAAACTGATTTTTGCTTCCGAGTAGGGATGTCAATATCGGAAAAGAATATCAATATATCGAATACCCATATTTTTAAAAAGTATCGTTTTAGTAATTCGATATATCGAAGGAAAATATCGATATTGCGATAAGTATATCGGTCATCGATTTTTTTTTTTTCAAACTTTAATCCGAATTACGTATGAGTCCGGTGAATAATAATGCATTATTAAATTTCATTCTACTCCAGATAAAGAGTTAACCACTCAAAAATTCAATGAAACTTCATTCATGATAATAATTATGTACAGGATCCAGGGAATTATCAATATTATGTAGGGTTATAAAATCAATGTAGGGGAATGAGGGGTAATACTGTGCATCGGGTAATGCCGCCCATGGCTGTTTCGGATGTTTGAATCGACACCAGTAACGTGGGAATGATCACCGATCCTAGAGAAATGTCCCGCCAACTAGGTTCTAGCGTTACCCTACCTGCAAAGTTAGCCTTCTTGACGTGAGTGCAGTGAGTATTTTTCCGAATCGTTTGATGATACTTCTTATGCATGGGAAATAAGCAATGTAAGTCCCATTTTCAACTCTTTTTTAGATTAGTTTTCATGTATATAGGCAGAATTTCATCATCTTTCTGAAGCACTAACCAAATTTAAGTTTCGCGTGAATGAATTACGAAAAACGTAAACATTGGGGTAATGCCGCCCATCGTATCGGGGGAATGCCGTTCATTTCTGAAACGTCAAAAAAAGATGGAAAAGAACGATAAATAACCAACAAAGCGGCAAATTCAACTGGATTTCGATCAACTCACTACTAGCAGCAGAGATGGGGTTCAGAAGAAGAAGGAGAACGGTGGAAATCATGAAAAAAATTGAAAGACCTCAAAAAAGAAAGAGAAGCACAAGAGAACCAGAAGTGAGAGCAGTGACAGTGATGACTGGGGGGATATCTCTGAGGGAGTCCTAGTTGTAGACACAGACGAAGATGTTGAAGAATTCTAGACTTCCTCTTTTGTGGACAACTTGTGTACAATTAGCCAAGAAGCCGATAATAATTCGCCAAAGTGGAATTGCGAGCACTGCAATCACAGCAGCCACTACATGTGTTCCATGGACGACCTGATCACGGACCATGTGATGTATGCAAGGCTATTTTATAATTTTGTATAGAAAGAAAAGCTAAATATTTATGTGGGTTCAAAAAAGATCTATATACAAGACTGTAGTTTACCTATTTCTAAGTCATCTTTCACTTTAACTATAGTTTATTGTCTGTTTTCATGGTTTTTATTGTTATAAATAAATTTAACCTTCTAACTTTGGAAAAAATTGGTTATATGACGGTTGAGAGGGGAACATAATTCAGTTCTCGGGGTTGGGCGTCATTACCCCATAGTGCATAGTGGGAAACGCCGCCCAAAGCACTTTATTAACTTTCACGGCTGTTTTTCCTTTAAAAATAATTTTATGTAAGGGAAATGCTCAGATATCGAAAATAGAATAAATTCTAGAGCCATTCGTCCGAGAAAAACATTTTTATGACGTTCTGTCCCTTAACTGTATCGTTCCAAAGTTAAGTGCACGGTATTACCACTCGTTCCAGTACGTGAAGTAAGAAGGAAAACTGAAAACAATTCAATCAAACCAATATCGTTTGAGGATAGAGGTGAAAAAAACCCTCCTGATTGATGTGCTCTCTAGTATGGGTCGAACTGGCTAGAACCCAAGTCTCTAAGATGTCCCTACCTTTCTTACCTACAATTTGCCTACCTCATCTGATATAATTCCCCTATTCTTCAATGGAAATTATAAAATTAGTTTTGAGCAATAAGATGTAGGATATGGTTGATATGACAATTTACGGCTGAAAAATATTGGATCCGATAGTGTGCATTTAATGTCGATATATCGGAATAGGAAATATCGCCCAAAAATATCGATATATCGACGGAAGAATATAGATATTTTCTTGACATCCCTACTTCCGAGTCTACCTTTTGGTAGCAGAAGGCCTTGTCTTTACTTTCGGGAGATGCAATGCAACTCCGATGTAATTAACAAATTTCACTGAAAATGGGATCTACAATCAAATATCTTGAAAATTAATCGATATAGAGTCTCAACACAACCAAGTCCTAGCACTGGAATCGACGACAATGTGCTAAATGTCAGTTGAAACCAGAATCTAGTAATCGATTGATTACAAATTAGAAACGTTTCTTGTTTGGGTGATAAATGTGGGTAATTCACCCACCCTCTGAAAACCCACTTTTTAACACTGATCAGTTGAAAGGACCTTGTGGCTAATTTCTCTCTGGCAAATAATGACTCTGTATGGAGCAGTGTCAAGCTGCATGTATTTCATCACTCGTTATAGATGAACGCGTTGTACGATTCACGGAAAAATGAACATAGAACATTTGAGATTTTTCGACTATTGGGGAAACACCGCTACCACGAATGCAAATAATTCATTAAAAAATAATTTCATAGTCTGTTCGCAGTGACAACCGATATGATTGATTACATTATTACACTTTCCTAATAGAGCTACCTATGATGTTGGAATAGTAATGTTGATCTTCTCAAGTCATCTACGATACAAATACGAGGTACGTGGTTTGCGGGTACACATAATGTACCACAGACTACTCCTAACAAACAGATCAGTGATCAACGTTCAATGCAACACATAAATCATATAAGTAACAATATAATGCAACGTTGTGTAATAATTTGCAGCGTTTGTCATTCTGTTGACATTTAACCAACACATTTTTAGGGGAGATAAACATTGTTTTCTTTTCCTTGCTCGATTACAAAAGTTCATTATTGAAAATAATACATCAGAATCGAATGGATAATACCCTAAACTTTAGGGTATTACCCATTCGTACATGGGTTGAGATCAGGCAAAATAATTAAGGGGACTATTAAAGAAATTGGTCTGGTCTTAGAAGAGTCCTATGAATCATAAAAACTTAGCGCTTGGTGTTCAAGGGTAGTAAATAGTAACAATTTAAAGAATAGTTTATGTATGTTTTTAATAGTGAAATTTCATGAGTTCTAGGTTAAGCGTTGACGAGTGAAAGAATCGTGGGATTGTAACTGCCATTTCCAATGGTGCTGTAAAGTTGAAGTAGGTACATAGTACAACGTGTCAGAGAACCTCACAGAAACTGAGGCAGCGTCCATCATAATGAAATCAGCCCTTCTCTACTATCAAATTCAAATTTCTTCAACAAACATTTAATCTAGTGAATTCCCACAGCGAGTAATCCTGCAGTAATTTATCAGTCTAAAAGTTCCATTTACATTTCTAACGATATAGTTGACGGATAAAATGCATAATTCTGTATTCCTAGGAAGTGCATGTTAGGTTAACATTAGTCTCTTGTCGTTAGGTGCTATTCGGGCACGGGTTTACAATAATTCAACATTTATGAGTGTATATTTTTGTGCGTAATGTAGGCCTGGTTTGATTTATACTTTTTCAAGCAGAAATAATAGGTTTGGATATTATTAGTAAAAGTTCGACCAGCATTTACGTAATATATGAACATAGATATTTGCCTCCTTCGGCCATAGTAGTTTCCTACCAAATTTTATCATGTTCATTAAATGTATTATTGGTTTTTATTTGGTTATTATTGGTTATTATTATTCTTTCAGATTGAAAATACATTAATCATACTTCTAACCTAAGTTAGTACAGCGGTAACATGTTTTACAACACAATCGGTTATTTGCACGGCAAGACTTCCAACGTTGATATTGAAGTAAATAAATGGGATCCAATATTATATTTGTTTCATTCCTATCTGACAATTACAATAAGGAATGTTGAGGAAATTTCAGTGCTCACAGAGCTGATCTGAATTCAATTCCTCAATTAATTTTGCTGTTCTGATTTATAGCGAGATTATGGAAGGAACTATTTTAGAATAATAAATGCGAATTTGTGATGGAGAATTTACTTCAGTTTAAACTGCTAAAAATTGGCTCAAAACAGAAATTAATGTCTGTAGCAGAACAATAATTGTAGCTTGCGTGGGATGCGCTGACGATGAAAGGCGATGAAACGTTGGGCAAGGAATTCTGGCCCCTGGATCACCTCAGTAATTTCTATCGGAAT
>JAVIWC010000500.1:0-18219 GCA_031894815.1 Creontiades dilutus | reverse complement strand
TGGGTTTTCGGGGGTGCTGAACACGAATTCGAAGTCCGTTTTTCGATAAAACGCTTCCTTCATGGTTATTTTCGCGATTTTTCATCAAAATTGCTCAAAAATTATCTCTGTTTAATCCCTTTCAAACCTACTCTCTAAGGGGTTTTCGGGGTGCTGAACACGAATTCGAAGTCCGTTTTTCGATAAAACGCTTCCTTCATGGTTATTTTCGCGATTTTTCATCAAAATTGCTCAAAAATTATCTCTGTTTAATCCCTTTCAAACCTACTCTCTAAGGGGTTTTTCGGGGTGCTGAACACGAATTCGAAGTCCGTTTTTCGATAAAACGCTTCCTTCATGGTTATTTTCGCGATTTTTCATCAAAATTGCTCAAAAATTATCTCTATTTAATCCCTTTCAAACCTACTCTCTAAGGGGTTTTCAGGGTGCTGCCGTTTTTCGATAAAACGCTTCCTTCATGGTTATTTTCGCGATTTTTCATCAAAATTGCTCAAAAATTATCTCTGTTTAATCCCTTTCAAACCTACTCTCTAAGGGGTTTTTCGGGGTGCTGAACACGAATTCGAAGTCCGTTTTTCGATAAAACGCTTCCTTCATGGTTATTTTCGCGATTTTTCATCAAAATTGCTCAAAAATTATCTCTGTTTAATCCCTTTCAAACCTACTCTCTAAGGGGTTTTTCGGGGTGCTGAACACGAATTCGAAGTCCGTTTTTCGATAAAACGCTTCCTTCATGGTTATTTTCGCGATTTTTCATCAAAATTGCTCAAAAATTATCTCTGTTTAATCCCTTTCAAACCTACTCTCTAAGGGGTTTTCGGGGTGCTGAACACGAATTCGAAGTCCGTTTTTCGATAAAACGCTTCCTTCATGGTTATTTTCGCGATTTTTCATCAAAATTGCTCAAAAATTATCTCTGTTTAATCCCTTTCAAACCTACTCTCTAAGGGGTTTTTCGGGGTGCTGAACACGAATTCGAAGTCCGTTTTTCGATAAAACGCTTCCTTCATGGTTATTTTCGCGATTTTTCATCAAAATTGCTCAAAAATTATCTCTGTTTAATCCCTTTCAAACCTACTCTCTAAGGGGTTTTCGGGGTGCTGAACACGAATTCGAAGTCCGTTTTTCGATAAAACGCTTCCTTCATGGTTATTTTCGCGATTTTTCATCAAAATTGCTCAAAAATTATCTCTGTTTAATCCCTTTCAAACCTACTCTCTAAGGGGTTTTTCGGGGTGCTGAACACGAATTCGAAGTCCGTTTTTCGATAAAACGCTTCCTTCATGGTTATTTTCGCGATTTTTCATCAAAATTGCTCAAAAATTATCTCTGTTTAATCCCTTTCAAACCTACTCTCTAAGGGGTTTTCGGGGTGCTGAACACGAATTCGAAGTCCGTTTTTCGATAAAACGCTTCCTTCATGGTTATTTTCGCGATTTTTCATCAAAATTGCTCAAAAATTATCTCTGTTTAATCCCTTTCAAACCTACTCTCTAAGGGGTTTTTCGGGGTGCTGAACACGAATTCGAAGTCCGTTTTTCGATAAAACGCTTCCTTCATGGTTATTTTCGCGATTTTTCATCAAAATTGCTCAAAAATTATCTCTGTTTAATCCCTTTCAAACCTACTCTCTAAGGGGTTTTTCGGGGTGCTGAACACGAATTCGAAGTCCGTTTTTCGATAAAACGCTTCCTTCATGGTTATTTTCGCGATTTTTCATCAAAATTGCTCAAAAATTATCTCTGTTTAATCCCTTTCAAACCTACTCTCTAAGGGGTTTTCGGGGTGCTGAACACGAATTCGAAGTCCGTTTTTCGATAAAACGCTTCCTTCATGGTTATTTTCGCGATTTTTCATCAAAATTGCTCAAAAATTATCTCTGTTTAATCCCTTTCAAACCTACTCTCTAAGGGGTTTTCGGGGTGCTGAACACGAATTCGAAGTCCGTTTTTCGATAAAACGCTTCCTTCATGGTTATTTTCGCGATTTTTCATCAAAATTGCTCAAAAATTATCTCTGTTTAATCCCTTTCAAACCTACTCTCTAAGGGGTTTTCGGGGTGCTGAACACGAATTCGAAGTCCGTTTTTCGATAAAACGCTTCCTTCATGGTTATTTTCGCGATTTTTCATCAAAATTGCTCAAAAATTATCTCTGTTTAATCCCTTTCAAACCTACTCTCTAAGGGGTTTTTCGGGGTGCTGAACACGAATTCGAAGTCCGTTTTTCGATAAAACGCTTCCTTCATGGTTATTTTCGCGATTTTTCATCAAAATTGCTCAAAAATTATCTCTGTTTAATCCCTTTCAAACCTACTCTCTAAGGGGTTTTTCGGGGTGCTGAACACGAATTCGAAGTCCGTTTTTCGATAAAACGCTTCCTTCATGGTTATTTTCGCGATTTTTCATCAAAATTGCTCAAAAATTATCTCTGTTTAATCCCTTTCAAACCTACTCTCTAAGGGGTTTTCGGGGTGCTGAACACGAATTCGAAGTCCGTTTTTCGATAAAACGCTTCCTTCATGGTTATTTTCGCGATTTTTCATCAAAATTGCTCAAAAATTATCTCTGTTTAATCCCTTTCAAACCTACTCTCTAAGGGGTTTTTCGGGGTGCTGAACACGAATTCGAAGTCCGTTTTTCGATAAAACGCTTCCTTCATGGTTATTTTCGCGATTTTTCATCAAAATTGCTCAAAAATTATCTCTGTTTAATCCCTTTCAAACCTACTCTCTAAGGGGTTTTCGGGGTGCTGAACACGAATTCGAAGTCCGTTTTTCGATAAAACGCTTCCTTCATGGTTATTTTCGCGATTTTTCATCAAAATTGCTCAAAAATTATCTCTGTTTAATCCCTTTCAAACCTACTCTCTAAGGGGTTTTCGGGGTGCTGAACACGAATTCGAAGTCCGTTTTTCGATAAAACGCTTCCTTCAACAATCCCAATCACATATAGAGTTTATGCAGAGAGTATCAAAGAATAGATTCCGTGAGTCAGACAAAGGTCCTTTCTTTGTTTTCGTTGAATCAAAAGTCGATCGGATTGGTAAAACTCATCCGCTTGTCTTTGGACGTTGGCTTTTCACTAATCTTAACAAGAACAAAAATGACATTTTAAATATTGTCATCGTGGGTGGCAACCGAATCAAAGTCGAAGTGAAAACAGCAACTGCTGCTAATGAACTTGTTTCGTTCACCGGTTTCTCAAGTAAAAACCTATTTGCGTATATTCCGGACTCTCTTATTTACAAAACAGGAGTTGTCAGGAATATTGATACTTCACTCGAGGACGAAGAAATTATCAAGGAAATGAAAACATCTGTCCCGGTTACAAGAATAAAGAGATTGTCACGTACGGTGAGAAACGCAGATGGAACTTACGAACTAGTGAAATTAGAAACATGCTTCCTTGTTTTTGATGGACAATGCATTCCGGACTACGTTTCCATCTATGGCGTACGAATTAAAGTTAATGACTATATACCACCAGTTCGAATTTGTTCAACCTGCTTTAGAGTGGGGCATATCAAATTTCAGTGTAAAGATGGGGTTAGATGCCTTCATTGCGGAGAAAAACATCTAGCAGATTCGTGCTCAGTTAAAGACAAAGAATTACCATGTATAAATTGCAAATCCAAAGGGCACAAGGCAGACAGTAAAAACTGCCCAATTTATATTGAAAGACAAAGAAAAATGAAAGAAAGAGTTAGTCCTAGTTCATATGCAATGGTTACTAATCGCTTCGAGGCACTTCACCAAGACGCCCAACCCAATGATAATATTGAAGAATTCCCAGAGCCCCACGTCTCATCTCAAATATCCCAAAAGAAACAAGGGCGCCAAGCCTTCCGCCACCAACCCTACAGACGTCCCTCGGGACATAAAAAACCCAACCAAAACGACACCGATTGGTATACTGAAAGCCAAATATATAACTCTCAGCCTGAAAACCAAGTAATTATCCCTAAACCAAGTAAAAATATTCGTACAAACCAAACTATATCAGATCATAGGGAGGACAGAATGGAACTTGATGAAGAAAATTTAGAGATAACTGCACAATCCATTTATAACTTATTTTCGCAGCATCAAAATCACGATGAGACAACGAATAACACTCAGTTAATGCACTCATTGAAACACTTGCTAACTTCGAATCATCGTGTTAGCGGTATCACACCCACACCACATGTATAATGATGACAATGAACGATAGAAACTATAAACCATTCACACTCTTACAATGGAACGCCCGTTCTCTTGTAAAAAATAAAGCCAGTTTAGAACATTACACTTCGGAAACAGATATATCAGTGATTGCGGTGTCTGAAACCTGGTTCAGACCAGAAAGAAACTATAATTTTAGCGGATATGATATAGTCCGTCACGACCGTGAAGATGGTAGGGCAGGAGCTGCACTGATCATTAAATCGAATTTGTCATACGAACCCTTAACAATCCCATACCAAAGGGATGGAGTATTCTTAGCTGCAGCCAAAATAGCTATTGCACCGCGATTCGCAATTACTATAGTATCAATTTACAATGAACCTCGAAATAACTTATTAAAACAACATTGGGAAGCACTATTTCAACTACTTCCACATCCCGTAATAATAGCAGGAGATTTTAATTGTCACCACCAGGCAGTGGGTTCATCCTTCACGGATTCAAAAGGGACAGCCCTCCTTGATGCAATATCAGAATATGACTTATCGTTTTTGAACGATGGAACACCAACCTTACTACCGTCACTCAACCAAGTCAACCACTCAGCGGTGGACATGACATTTGTAAGCTCTTCCCTGGCAGCACGATTCACTTGGCAACTACTGGACGACACAATGGGCTCAAATCACTGGCCGAGTCTCACTATAATGGATCAAGAAGTTGAAGCTAGACAATTTACTCCCACAAGGAAATGGAATTTCAAACGTGCAGACTGGGAGAAATTTAATGAATACTTATTTAATAAGCAGGATAATTTGTTGGAACAGACACTATCATATGAACTTTTTGTTTCATTGATAGAGGATGCTTGCGATTACGCAATACCGAGGACAAAAGGCTGCTTTTCGAAACGGAACAAGTACTGGTGGACTCCGGAATGCACTATAGCAGTGAACAACCGTCGTCAAGCATGTAGAGCTTATAAAGACACCTCGTCTTTTGTCACCTTTGTCATGGCTCTGAGGATGGCGGAAGAAGCCAAGCAGATTTTGTCTAAAGCTCAACGCTCTTCATTCCAAAATTTCTGCTCTAACCTCAATAAATCTACCCCCATTCGTGAAATATGGAAGCAGATAAAAATCCTTCAAAAGTCAGTAACTCCGCCACACAAAACTAAAGATGGTCCTTGGACCGATGATTTTCTCCAGAAGCTCACGCCAGATTGGTGCTCTCCTGATCCTTGTCGTGAGGAGGAACAAATCACCAGTAATGATCATTTTTCAGCACCTTTCTCAACGACCGAACTGAACTACGCCTTAAAACGATCATCGGACGCAGCACCGGGCAAGGACGGCATTAACTATCGTGTCCTATCTCAGCTACCAGTCATGTACCGCTCGAAGCTCCTGGATTTTTATAACAAATTTTGGGAAACAGGAGACTTCCCACATTCCTGGAAAGAATTTATCATCGTACCCATATTAAAACCAGGGAAACCCCCTATGGAGGCTGAATCATACCGTCCTATTGCCTTAGCGTCCTGCATAATGAAGATCTTCGAGAGGATACTGAAGTGTAGGTTGATGTGGTGGTTGGAAAACGGCAACCTACTTCCAAGCACTCAATTTGGTTTCCGGTCTAACAGGTCAACAATGGACGCCGTGAACACTCTTGTCAGTGAGATCCAATTAGGGCTCACACAAAATAAAACGACCCTTGGCTTGTTCCTTGACATTGCCTCGGCATATGACAGTGTAGACTTGGATTGTCTCAAACGGAAGTTAGTTGAATTAGGAATCGGCACACATAGCGCCTCTAATATCATGGGCCTCCTCTCCGGTCGGAAAATATACCTTCGCGTGGATGGAAACCTCAGCGGACCAAGAATAACCTGGAGGGGCTTACCCCAGGGAAGTATCCTGAGCCCTGTATTGTATATTTTATATGTTGCTGAACTGGAATCCTCCCTGCCGACAGGTGTGAAGTCCATCCAATACGCGGATGACGTTTGCCTATACGCAACTTCAAATGACCCAACAGAAGCAAGAAGACTGCTTGATGAAGGTCTCTCTTCGACAGTCTCCTATCTTGACTCTATTTGTCTGACAATATCACCCCAAAAATCGATTTTGTGCCCTTTCTCCAGAAGGAAACGACTACCTTTCGAAGAAGAAGTCCAAATAGGTGGACTAACCATCCCATGCACTCGGAAAGTTAAATTCCTTGGGGTTCATCTCTCCTCGAAAATGGACTGGACACACCACATTAAGGAACTTATACCAAAATTAACTACTTATGTAAACCTCCTAAGAACATTTACTAACACCAAATGGGGTGCAGATCCACATACAGGATTGATGTTTTACAAAGCAACCATACGAAGCGTAATAGATTATGGCTCAGTTTTCTATGGAGCAGCTTCAAAAACAGCATTGAACAAGCTTGATGTTATACAACGAAGCACATTGCGTATAATAACGGGGGCATTTTGCAGTACTCCAATCAACGTATTGCACGCAGAAGCTGGAGAGCCCCCTCTTCACTTGCGGCGCAAGGTTCTAGCAGACCGATATTTGACATCCTTTTACTGTAAACACCAATATAGTTTTCACTACATTAGGGAACTGGCGATATCTGACCTCATAGATCCGTTCTGGGTTCGCAAACCATCCCCCTTGTTATGTACCAGTTTCACTGAATTCAATAGGGAACTGATGTGGTTGGCGATCTCTCCAACGCCATATCACTATAAACTTCCCTTCAAAGTGTTAACTAGCCCATTACCAGTTAAATGTCTTCCCACACATGTGTACTCCTCCACTTTATCCACTCCGACACTGGCACTTGAATTCATGGCAACTAAGTGGCCTCAATCAACATGGATTTTCACTGATGGCTCGGCACAAAAAGATGGAGTGGCCTGTGCATTCTTTGACATGACTCACAACGTTTCCAGATGCTTTCGTCTATGGAACAGGTCTTCAAGTTACTCAGCGGAAGCGATTGCAATCATACAGGCTTTAATGTACATCCTGGAAAATATCCACGAAGTTCCTTCCTTTGTACTGTTCAGTGACTCCAAAAGCTTACTCACCAAACTTCAGAACCTCTCACCCCAAACTAGACTCTCCCCCCTCGAAAGTGAAATCCTTCACCTTTATTACCTCGCCAAAGCACGGGAACTTGCGATCGAATTTTGTTGGGTTAAAAGCCATAAAGGAGTAACGGGAAATGAAACGGTAGACGCCCTCGCAAGACAAACTGTTACGTGGCCGGAGCCAGCACCAACTAGTTTTTACCCTCACACAGACTTAAAGAGCATAATCGCCACGAAATGTCACGATTCATGGATAGAAGAATATCTGAATTATCCCTCTGGGCGACACTACACCGAAATTTTCCCTATCCTATCTAAAAAGCCATGGTTCACGTCCGCTCACAGTGAACTACCAAAAAGCTTTTATAGAACTTCTCCGTTTAATCCCTTTCAAACCTACTCTCTAAGGGGTTTTTCGGGGTGCTGAACACGAATTCGAAGTCCGTTTTTCGATAAAACGCTTCCTTCATGGTTATTTTCGCGATTTTCATCAAAATTGCTCAAAAATTATCTCCGTTTAATCCCTTTCAAACCTACTCTCTAAGGGGTTTTTCGGGGTGCTGAACACGAATTCGAAGTCCGTTTTTCGATAAAACGCTTCCTTCATGGTTATTTTCGCGATTTTTCATCAAAATTGCTCAAAAATTATCTCTGTTTAATCCCTTTCAAACCTACTCTCTAAGGGGTTTTTCGGGGTGCTGAACACGAATTCGAAGTCCGTTTTTCGATAAAACGCTTCCTTCATGGTTATTTTCGCGATTTTTCATCAAAATTGCTCAAAAATTATCTCTGTTTAATCCCTTTCAAACCTACTCTCTAAGGGGTTTTTCGGGGTGCTGAACACGAATTCGAAGTCCGTTTTTCGATAAAACGCTTCCTTCATGGTTATTTTCGCGATTTTTCATCAAAATTGCTCAAAAATTATCTCTGTTTAATCCCTTTCAAACCTACTCTCTAAGGGGTTTTTCGGGGTGCTGAACACGAATTCAGTCCGTTTTTCGATAAAACGCTTCCTTCATGGTTATTTTCGCGATTTTTCATCAAAATTGCTCAAAAATTATCTCTGTTTAATCCCTTTCAAACCTACTCTCTAAGGGGTTTTTCGGGGTGCTGAACACGAATTCGAAGTCCGTTTTTCGATAAAACGCTTCCTTCATAGTTATTTTCGCGATTTTTCATCAAAATTGCTCAAAAATTATCTCTGTTTAATCCCTTTCAAACCTACTCTCTAAGGGGTTTTTCGGGGTGCTGAACACGAATTCGAAGTCCGTTTTTCGATAAAACGCTTCCTTCATGGTTATTTTCGCGATTTTTCATCAAAATTGCTCAAAAATTATCTCTGTTTAA
Source organism: Creontiades dilutus (assembly GCA_031894815.1). Classification (NCBI taxonomy): domain Eukaryota; kingdom Metazoa; phylum Arthropoda; class Insecta; order Hemiptera; family Miridae; genus Creontiades; species Creontiades dilutus. The sequence continues at coordinate 9,608 of JAVIWC010000500.1, read as the reverse complement.
TCCCTTTCAAACCTACTCTCTAAGGGGTTTTTCGGGGTGCTGAACACGAATTCGAAGTCCGTTTTTCGATAAAACGCTTCCTTCATGGTTATTTTCGCGATTTTTCATCAAAATTGCTCAAAAATTATCTCTGTTTAATCCCTTTCAAACCTACTCTCTAAGGGGTTTTTCGGGGTGCTGAACACGAATTCGAAGTCCGTTTTTCGATAAAACGCTTCCTTCATGGTTATTTTCGCGATTTTTCATCAAAATTGCTCAAAAATTATCTCCGTTTAATCCCTTTCAAACCTACTCTCTAAGGGGTTTTTCGGGGTGCTGAACACGAATTCGAAGTCCGTTTTTCGATAAAACGCTTCCTTCATGGTTATTTTCGCGATTTTTCATCAAAATTGCTCAAAAATTATCTCTGTTTAATCCCTTTCAAACCTACTCTCTAAGGGGTTTTTCGGGGTGCTGAACACGAATTCGAAGTCCGTTTTTCGATAAAACGCTTCCTTCATGGTTATTTTCGCGATTTTTCATCAAAATTGCTCAAAAATTATCTCTGTTTAATCCCTTTCAAACCTACTCTCTAAGGGGTTTTTCGGGGTGCTGAACACGAATTCGAAGTCCGTTTTTCGATAAAACGCTTCCTTCATGTTATTTTCGCGATTTTTCATCAAAATTGCTCAAAAATTATCTCTGTTTAATCCCTTTCAAACCTACTCTCTAAGGGGTTTTTCGGGGTGCTGAACACGAATTCGAAGTCCGTTTTTCGATAAAACGCTTCCTTCATGGTTATTTTCGCGATTTTTCATCAAAATTGCTCAAAAATTATCTCTGTTTAATCCCTTTCAAACCTACTCTCTAAGGGGTTTTTCGGGGTGCTGAACACGAATTCGAAGTCCGTTTTTCGATAAAACGCTTCCTTCATGGTTATTTTCGCGATTTTTCATCAAAATTGCTCAAAAATTATCTCTGTTTAATCCCTTTCAAACCTACTCTCTAAGGGGTTTTTCGGGGTGCTGAACACGAATTCGAAGTCCGTTTTTCGATAAAACGCTTCCTTCATGGTTATTTTCGCGATTTTTCATCAAAATTGCTCAAAAATTATCTCTGTTTAATCCCTTTCAAACCTACTCTCTAAGGGGTTTTTCGGGGTGCTGAACACGAATTCGAAGTCCGTTTTTCGATAAAACGCTTCCTTCATGGTTATTTTCGCGATTTTTCATCAAAATTGCTCAAAAATTATCTCTGTTTAATCCCTTTCAAACCTACTCTCTAAGGGGTTTTTCGGGGTGCTGAACACGAATTCGAAGTCCGTTTTTCGATAAAACGCTTCCTTCATGGTTATTTTCGCGATTTTTCATCAAAATTGCTCAAAAATTATCTCTGTTTAATCCCTTTCAAACCTACTCTCTAAGGGGTTTTTCGGGGTGCTGAACACGAATTCGAAGTCCGTTTTTCGATAAAACGCTTCCTTCATGGTTATTTTCGCGATTTTTCATCAAAATTGCTCAAAAATTATCTCTGTTTAATCCCTTTCAAACCTACTCTCTAAGGGGTTTTCGGGGTGCTGAACACGAATTCGAAGTCCGTTTTTCGATAAAACGCTTCCTTCATGGTTATTTTCGCGATTTTTCATCAAAATTGCTCAAAAATTATCTCTGTTTAATCCCTTTCAAACCTACTCTCTAAGGGGTTTTTCGGGGTGCTGAACACGAATTCGAAGTCCGTTTTTCGATAAAACGCTTCCTTCATGGTTATTTTCGCGATTTTTCATCAAAATTGCTCAAAAATTATCTCTGTTTAATCCCTTTCAAACCTACTCTCTAAGGGGTTTTTCGGGGTGCTGAACACGAATTCGAAGTCCGTTTTTCGATAAAACGCTTCCTTCATGGTTATTTTCGCGATTTTTCATCAAAATTGCTCAAAAATTATCTCCGTTTAATCCCTTTCAAACCTACTCTCTAAGGGGTTTTTCGGGGTGCTGAACACGAATTCGAAGTCCGTTTTTCGATAAAACGCTTCCTTCATGGTTATTTTCGCGATTTTTCATCAAAATTGCTCAAAAATTATCTCTGTTTAATCCCTTTCAAACCTACTCTCTAAGGGGTTTTTCGGGGTGCTGAACACGAATTCGAAGTCCGTTTTTCGATAAAACGCTTCCTTCATGGTTATTTTCGCGATTTTTCATCAAAATTGCTCAAAAATTATCTCTGTTTAATCCCTTTCAAACCTACTCTCTAAGGGGTTTTTCGGGGTGCTGAACACGAATTCGAAGTCCGTTTTTCGATAAAACGCTTCCTTCATGGTTATTTTCGCGATTTTTCATCAAAATTGCTCAAAAATTATCTCTGTTTAATCCCTTTCAAACCTACTCTCTAAGGGGTTTTTCGGGGTGCTGAACACGAATTCGAAGTCCGTTTTTCGATAAAACGCTTCCTTCATGGTTATTTTCGCGATTTTTCATCAAAATTGCTCAAAAATTATCTCTGTTTAATCCCTTTCAAACCTACTCTCTAAGGGGTTTTCGGGGTGCTGAACACGAATTCGAAGTCCGTTTTTCGATAAAACGCTTCCTTCATGGTTATTTTCGCGATTTTTCATCAAAATTGCTCAAAAATTATCTCTGTTTAATCCCTTTCAAACCTACTCTCTAAGGGGTTTTTCGGGGTGCTGAACACGAATTCGAAGTCCGTTTTTCGATAAAACGCTTCCTTCATGGTTATTTTCGCGATTTTTCATCAAAATTGCTCAAAAATTATCTCTGTTTAATCCCTTTCAAACCTACTCTCTAAGGGGTTTTTCGGGGTGCTGAACACGAATTCGAAGTCCGTTTTTCGATAAAACGCTTCCTTCATGGTTATTTTCGCGATTTTTCATCAAAATTGCTCAAAAATTATCTCTGTTTAATCCCTTTCAAACCTACTCTCTAAGGGGTTTTTCGGGGTGCTGAACACGAATTCGAAGTCCGTTTTTCGATAAAACGCTTCCTTCATGGTTATTTTCGCGATTTTTCATCAAAATTGCTCAAAAATTATCTCTGTTTAATCCCTTTCAAACCTACTCTCTAAGGGGTTTTTCGGGGTGCTGAACACGAATTCGAAGTCCGTTTTTCGATAAAACGCTTCCTTCATGGTTATTTTCGCGATTTTTCATCAAAATTGCTCAAAAATTATCTCTGTTTAATCCCTTTCAAACCTACTCTCTAAGGGGTTTTTCGGGGTGCTGAACACGAATTCGAAGTCCGTTTTTCGATAAAACGCTTCCTTCATGGTTATTTTCGCGATTTTTCATCAAAATTGCTCAAAAATTATCTCTGTTTAATCCCTTTCAAACCTACTCTCTAAGGGGTTTTTCGGGGTGCTGAACACGAATTCGAAGTCCGTTTTTCGATAAAACGCTTCCTTCATGGTTATTTTCGCGATTTTTCATCAAAATTGCTCAAAAATTATCTCTGTTTAATCCCTTTCAAACCTACTCTCTAAGGGGTTTTTCGGGGTGCTGAACACGAATTCGAAGTCCGTTTTTCGATAAAACGCTTCCTTCATGGTTATTTTCGCGATTTTTCATCAAAATTGCTCAAAAATTATCTCTGTTTAATCCCTTTCAAACCTACTCTCTAAGGGGTTTTTCGGGGTGCTGAACACGAATTCGAAGTCCGTTTTTCGATAAAACGCTTCCTTCATGGTTATTTTCGCGATTTTTCATCAAAATTGCTCAAAAATTATCTCTGTTTAATCCCTTTCAAACCTACTCTCTAAGGGGTTTTTCGGGGTGCTGAACACGAATTCGAAGTCCGTTTTTCGATAAAACGCTTCCTTCATGGTTATTTTCGCGATTTTTCATCAAAATTGCTCAAAAATTATCTCTGTTTAATCCCTTTCAAACCTACTCTCTAAGGGGTTTTTCGGGGTGCTGAACACGAATTCGAAGTCCGTTTTTCGATAAAACGCTTCCTTCATGGTTATTTTCGCGATTTTTCATCAAAATTGCTCAAAAATTATCTCTGTTTAATCCCTTTCAAACCTACTCTCTAAGGGGTTTTTCGGGGTGCTGAACACGAATTCGAAGTCCGTTTTTCGATAAAACGCTTCCTTCATGGTTATTTTCGCGATTTTTCATCAAAATTGCTCAAAAATTATCTCTGTTTAATCCCTTTCAAACCTACTCTCTAAGGGGTTTTTCGGGGTGCTGAACACGAATTCGAAGTCCGTTTTTCGATAAAACGCTTCCTTCATGGTTATTTTCGCGATTTTTCATCAAAATTGCTCAAAAATTATCTCTGTTTAATCCCTTTCAAACCTACTCTCTAAGGGGTTTTTCGGGGTGCTGAACACGAATTCGAAGTCCGTTTTTCGATAAAACGCTTCCTTCATGGTTATTTTCGCGATTTTTCATCAAAATTGCTCAAAAATTATCTCTGTTTAATCCCTTTCAAACCTACTCTCTAAGGGGTTTTTCGGGGTGCTGAACACGAATTCGAAGTCCGTTTTTCGATAAAACGCTTCCTTCATGGTTATTTTCGCGATTTTTCATCAAAATTGCTCAAAAATTATCTCTGTTTAATCCCTTTCAAACCTACTCTCTAAGGGGTTTTTCGGGGTGCTGAACACGAATTCGAAGTCCGTTTTTCGATAAAACGCTTCCTTCATGGTTATTTTCGCGATTTTTCATCAAAATTGCTCAAAAATTATCTCTGTTTAATCCCTTTCAAACCTACTCTCTAAGGGGTTTTTCGGGGTGCTGAACACGAATTCGAAGTCCGTTTTTCGATAAAACGCTTCCTTCATGGTTATTTTCGCGATTTTTCATCAAAATTGCTCAAAAATTATCTCTGTTTAATCCCTTTCAAACCTACTCTCTAAGGGGTTTTTCGGGGTGCTGAACACGAATTCGAAGTCCGTTTTTCGATAAAACGCTTCCTTCATGGTTATTTTCGCGATTTTTCATCAAAATTGCTCAAAAATTATCTCTGTTTAATCCCTTTCAAACCTACTCTCTAAGGGGTTTTTCGGGGTGCTGAACACGAATTCGAAGTCCGTTTTTCGATAAAACGCTTCCTTCATGGTTATTTTCGCGATTTTTCATCAAAATTGCTCAAAAATTATCTCCGTTTAATCCCTTCGAAGTCCGTTTTTCGATAAAACGCTTCCTTCATGGTTATTTTCGCGATTTTTCATCAAAATTGCTCAAAAATTATCTCTGTTTAATCCCTTTCAAACCTACTCTCTAAGGGGTTTTTCGGGGTGCTGAACACGAATCTGAAGTCCGTTTTTCGATAAAACGCTTCCTTCATGGTTATTTTCGCGTTTTTTCATCAAAATTGCTCAAAAATTAACTCTGTTTAATCGCTTTCAAACCTACTCTCTAAGGGGTTTTTCGGGGTGCTGAACACGAATCTGAAGTCCGTTTTTCGATAAAACGCTTCCTTCATGGTTATTTTCGCGTTTTTTCATCAAAATTGCTCAAAAATTATCTCTGTTTAATCGCTTTCAAACCTACTCTCTAAGGGGTTTTTCGGGGTGCTGAACACGAATCTGAAGTCCGTTTTTCGATAAAACGCTTCCTTCATGGTTATTTTCGCGTTTTTTCATCAAAATTGCTCAAAAATAAACTCTGTTTAATCGCTTTCAAACCTACTCTCTAAGGGGTTTTTCGGGGTGCTGAACACGAATCTGAAGTCCTTTTTCGATAAAACGCTTCCTTCATGGTTATTTTCGCGTTTTTTCATCAAAATTGCTCAAAAATTAACTCTGTTTAATCGCTTTCAAACCTACTCTCTAAGGGGTTTTTCGGGGTGCTGAACACGAATCTGAAGTCCGTTTTTCGATAAAACGCTTCCTTCATGGTTATTTTCGCGTTTTTTCATCAAAATTGCTCAAAAATTAACTCTGTTTAATCGCTTTCAAACCTACTCTCTAAGGGGTTTTTCGGGGTGCTGAACACGAATCTGAAGTCCGTTTTTCGATAAAACGCTTCCTTCATGGTTATTTTCGCGTTTTTTCATCAAAATTGCTCAAAAATTAACTCTGTTTAATCGCTTTCAAACCTACTCTCTAAGGGGTTTTTCGGGGTGCTGAACACGAATCTGAAGTCCTTTTTTCGATAAAACGCTTCCTTCATGGTTATTTTCGCGTTTTTTCATCAAAATTGCTCAAAAATAAACTCTGTTTAATCGCTTTCAAACCTACTCTCTAAGGGGTTTTTCGGGGTGCTGAACACGAATCTGAAGTCCTTTTTCGATAAAACGCTTCCTTCATGGTTATTTTCGCGTTTTTTCATCAAAATTGCTCAAAAATAAACTCTGTTTAATCGCTTTCAAACCTACTCTCTAAGGGGTTTTTCGGGGTGCTGAACACGAATCTGAAGTCCTTTTTCGATAAACGCTTCCTTCATGGTTATTTTCGCGTTTTTTCATCAAAATTGCTCAAAAATTAACTCTGTTTAATCGCTTTCAAACCTACTCTCTAAGGGGTTTTTCGGGGTGCTGAACACGAATCTGAAGTCCTTTTTCGATAAAACGCTTCCTTCATGGTTATTTTCGCGTTTTTTCATCAAAATTGCTCAAAAATTAACTCTGTTTAATCGCTTTCAAACCTACTCTCTAAGGGGTTTTTCGGGGTGCTGAACACGAATCTGAAGTCCTTTTTCGATAAAACGCTTCCTTCATGGTTATTTTCGCGTTTTTTCATCAAAATTGCTCAAAAATTAACTCTGTTTAATCGCTTTCAAACCTACTCTCTAAGGGGTTTTTCGGGGTGCTGAACACGAATCTGAAGTCCTTTTTTCGATAAAACGCTTCCTTCATGGTTATTTTCGCGTTTTTTCATCAAAATTGCTCAAAAATTAAACTCTGTTTAATCGCTTTCAAACCTACTCTCTAAGGGGTTTTTCGGGGTGCTGAACACGAATCTGAAGTCCTTTTTCGATAAAACGCTTCCTTCATGGTTATTTTCGCGTTTTTTCATCAAAATTGCTCAAAAATTAACTCTGTTTAATCGCTTTCAAACCTACTCTCTAAGGGGTTTTTCGGGGTGCTGAACACGAATCTGAAGTCCTTTTTCGATAAAACGCTTCCTTCATGGTTATTTTCGCGTTTTTTCATCAAAATTGCTCAAAAATAAACTCTGTTTAATCGCTTTCAAACCTACTCTCTAAGGGGTTTTTCGGGGTGCTGAACACGAATCTGAAGTCCTTTTTCGATAAAACGCTTCCTTCATGGTTATTTTCGCGTTTTTTCATCAAAATTGCTCAAAAATTAACTCTGTTTAATCGCTTTCAAACCTACTCTCTAAGGGGTTTTTCGGGGTGCTGAACACGAATCTGAAGTCCTTTTTTCGATAAAACGCTTCCTTCATGGTTATTTTCGCGTTTTTTCATCAAAATTGCTCAAAAATAAACTCTGTTTAATCGCTTTCAAACCTACTCTCTAAGGGGTTTTTCGGGGTGCTGAACACGAATCTGAAGTCCTTTTTTCGATAAAACGCTTCCTTCATGGTTATTTTCGCGTTTTTTCATCAAAATTGCTCAAAAATAAACTCTGTTTAATCGCTTTCAAACCTACTCTCTAAGGGGTTTTTCGGGGTGCTGAACACGAATCTGAAGTCCTTTTTCGATAAAACGCTTCCTTCATGGTTATTTTCGCGTTTTTTCATCAAAATTGCTCAAAAATAAACTCTGTTTAATCGCTTTCAAACCTACTCTCTAAGGGGTTTTTCGGGGTGCTGAACACGAATCTGAAGTCCTTTTTTCGATAAAACGCTTCCTTCATGGTTATTTTCGCGTTTTTTCATCAAAATTGCTCAAAAATAAACTCTGTTTAATCGCTTTCAAACCTACTCTCTAAGGGGTTTTTCGGGGTGCTGAACACGAATCTGAAGTCCTTTTTCGATAAAACGCTTCCTTCATGGTTATTTTCGCGTTTTTTCATCAAAATTGCTCAAAAATAAACTCTGTTTAATCGCTTTCAAACCTACTCTCTAAGGGGTTTTTCGGGGTGCTGAACACGAATCTGAAGTCCTTTTTCGATAAAACGCTTCCTTCATGGTTATTTTCGCGTTTTTTCATCAAAATTGCTCAAAAATTAACTCTGTTTAATCGCTTTCAAACCTACTCTCTAAGGGGTTTTTCGGGGTGCTGAACACGAATCTGAAGTCCTTTTTCGATAAAACGCTTCCTTCATGGTTATTTTCGCGTTTTTTCATCAAAATTGCTCAAAAATAAACTCTGTTTAATCGCTTTCAAACCTACTCTCTAAGGGGTTTTTCGGGGTGCTGAACACGAATCTGAAGTCCTTTTTCGATAAAACGCTTCCTTCATGGTTATTTTCGCGTTTTTTCATCAAAATTGCTCAAAAATTAACTCTGTTTAATCGCTTTCAAACCTACTCTCTAAGGGGTTTTTCGGGGTGCTGAACACGAATCTGAAGTCCTTTTTTCGATAAAACGCTTCCTTCATGGTTATTTTCGCGTTTTTTCATCAAAATTGCTCAAAAATTAACTCTGTTTAATCGCTTTCAAACCTACTCTCTAAGGGGTTTTTCGGGGTGCTGAACACGAATCTGAAGTCCTTTTTCGATAAAACGCTTCCTTCATGGTTATTTTCGCGTTTTTTCATCAAAATTGCTCAAAAATTAACTCTGTTTAATCGCTTTCAAACCTACTCTCTAAGGGGTTTTTCGGGGTGCTGAACACGAATCTGAAGTCCTTTTTCGATAAAACGCTTCCTTCATGGTTATTTTCGCGTTTTTTCATCAAAATTGCTCAAAAATTAACTCTGTTTAATCGCTTTCAAACCTACTCTCTAAGGGGTTTTTCGGGGTGCTGAACACGAATCTGAAGTCCTTTTTTCGATAAAACGCTTCCTTCATGGTTATTTTCGCGTTTTTTCATCAAAATTGCTCAAAAATAAACTCTGTTTAATCGCTTTCAAACCTACTCTCTAAGGGGTTTTTCGGGGTGCTGAACACGAATCTGAAGTCCTTTTTTCGATAAAACGCTTCCTTCATGGTTATTTTCGCGTTTTTTCATCAAAATTGCTCAAAAATAAACTCTGTTTAATCGCTTTCAAACCTACTCTCTAAGGGGTTTTTCGGGGTGCTGAACACGAATCTGAAGTCCTTTTTTCGATAAAACGCTTCCTTCATGGTTATTTTCGCGTTTTTTCATCAAAATTGCTCAAAAATTAACTCTGTTTAATCGCTTTCAAACCTACTCTCTAAGGGGTTTTTCGGGGTGCTGAACACGAATCTGAAGTCCTTTTTTCGATAAAACGCTTCCTTCATGGTTATTTTCGCGTTTTTTCATCAAAATTGCTCAAAAATTAACTCTGTTTAATCGCTTTCAAACCTACTCTCTAAGGGGTTTTGGGTGCTGAACACGAATCTGAAGTCCTTTTTTCGATAAAACGCTTCCTTCATGGTTATTTTCGCGTTTTTTCATCAAAATTGCTCAAAAATTAACTCTGTTTAATCGCTTTCAAACCTACTCTCTAAGGGGTTTTTCGGGGTGCTGAACACGAATCTGAAGTCCTTTTTCGATAAAACGCTTCCTTCATGGTTATTTTCGCGTTTTTTCATCAAAATTGCTCAAAAATTAACTCTGTTTAATCTCTTCAAACCTACT
>JAVIWC010000499.1:0-18712 GCA_031894815.1 Creontiades dilutus | reverse complement strand
GTTTTTTCATCAAAATTGCTCAAAATTAACTCTGTTTAATCTGAACACGAATCTGAAGTCCGTTTTTCGATAAAACGCTTCCTTCATGGTTATTTTCGCGTTTTTTCATCAAAATTGCTCAAAAATTAACTCTGTTTAATCGCTTTCAAACCTACTCTCTAAGGGGTTTTCGGGGTGCTGAACACGAATCTGAAGTCCGTTTTTCGATAAAACGCTTCCTTCATGGTTATTTTCGCGTTTTTTCATCAAAATTGCTCAAAAATTAACTCTGTTTAATCGCTTTCAAACCTACTCTCTAAGGGGTTTTCGGGGTGCTGAACACGAATCTGAAGTCCGTTTTTCGATAAAACGCTTCCTTCATGGTTATTTTCGCGTTTTTTCATCAAAATTGCTCAAAAATTAACTCTGTTTAATCGCTTTCAAACCTACTCTCTAAGGGGTTTTTCGGGGTGCTGAACACGAATCTGAAGTCCGTTTTTCGATAAAACGCTTCCTTCATGGTTATTTTCGCGTTTTTTCATCAAAATTGCTCAAAAATTAACTCTGTTTAATCGCTTTCAAACCTACTCTCTAAGGGGTTTTTCGGGGTGCTGAACACGAATCTGAAGTCCGTTTTTCGATAAAACGCTTCCTTCATGGTTATTTTCGCGTTTTTTCATCAAAATTGCTCAAAAATTAACTCTGTTTAATCGCTTTCAAACCTACTCTCTAAGGGGTTTTTCGGGGTGCTGAACACGAATCTGAAGTCCGTTTTTCGATAAAACGCTTCCTTCATGGTTATTTTCGCGTTTTTTCATCAAAATTGCTCAAAAATTAACTCTGTTTAATCGCTTTCAAACCTACTCTCTAAGGGGTTTTTCGGGGTGCTGAACACGAATCTGAAGTCCGTTTTTCGATAAAACGCTTCCTTCATGGTTATTTTCGCGTTTTTTCATCAAAATTGCTCAAAAATTAACTCTGTTTAATCGCTTTCAAACCTACTCTCTAAGGGGTTTTTCGGGGTGCTGAACACGAATCTGAAGTCCGTTTTTCGATAAAACGCTTCCTTCATGGTTATTTTCGCGTTTTTTCATCAAAATTGCTCAAAAATTAACTCTGTTTAATCGCTTTCAAACCTACTCTCTAAGGGGTTTTTCGGGGTGCTGAACACGAATCTGAAGTCCGTTTTTCGATAAAACGCTTCCTTCATGGTTATTTTCGCGTTTTTTCATCAAAATTGCTCAAAAATTAACTCTGTTTAATCGCTTTCAAACCTACTCTCTAAGGGGTTTTTCGGGGTGCTGAACACGAATCTGAAGTCCGTTTTTCGATAAAACGCTTCCTTCATGGTTATTTTCGCGTTTTTTCATCAAAATTGCTCAAAAATTAACTCTCTGTTTAATCGCTTTCAAACCTACTCTCTAAGGGGTTTTTCGGGGTGCTGAACACGAATCTGAAGTCCGTTTTTCGATAAAACGCTTCCTTCATGGTTATTTTCGCGTTTTTTCATCAAAATTGCTCAAAAATTAACTCTGTTTAATCGCTTTCAAACCTACTCTCTAAGGGGTTTTTCGGGGTGCTGAACACGAATCTGAAGTCCGTTTTTCGATAAAACGCTTCCTTCATGGTTATTTTCGCGTTTTTTCATCAAAATTGCTCAAAAATTAACTCTGTTTAATCGCTTTCAAACCTACTCTCTAAGGGGTTTTCGGGGTGCTGAACACGAATCTGAAGTCCGTTTTTCGATAAAACGCTTCCTTCATGGTTATTTTCGCGTTTTTTCATCAAAATTGCTCAAAAATTAACTCTGTTTAATCGCTTTCAAACCTACTCTCTAAGGGGTTTTTCGGGGTGCTGAACACGAATCTGAAGTCCGTTTTTCGATAAAACGCTTCCTTCATGGTTATTTTCGCGTTTTTTCATCAAAATTGCTCAAAAATTAACTCTGTTTAATCGCTTTCAAACCTACTCTCTAAGGGGTTTTCGGGGTGCTGAACACGAATCTGAAGTCCGTTTTTCGATAAAACGCTTCCTTCATGGTTATTTTCGCGTTTTTTCATCAAAATTGCTCAAAAATTAACTCTGTTTAATCGCTTTCAAACCTACTCTCTAAGGGGTTTTTCGGGGTGCTGAACACGAATCTGAAGTCCGTTTTTCGATAAAACGCTTCCTTCATGGTTATTTTCGCGTTTTTTCATCAAAATTGCTCAAAAATTAACTCTGTTTAATCGCTTTCAAACCTACTCTCTAAGGGGTTTTTCGGGGTGCTGAACACGAATCTGAAGTCCGTTTTTCGATAAAACGCTTCCTTCATGGTTATTTTCGCGTTTTTTCATCAAAATTGCTCAAAAATTAACTCTGTTTAATCGCTTTCAAACCTACTCTCTAAGGGGTTTTTCGGGGTGCTGAACACGAATCTGAAGTCCGTTTTTCGATAAAACGCTTCCTTCATGGTTATTTTCGCGTTTTTTCATCAAAATTGCTCAAAAATTAACTCTGTTTAATCGCTTTCAAACCTACTCTCTAAGGGGTTTTTCGGGGTGCTGAACACGAATCTGAAGTCCGTTTTTCGATAAAACGCTTCCTTCATGGTTATTTTCGCGTTTTTTCATCAAAATTGCTCAAAAATTAACTCTGTTTAATCGCTTTCAAACCTACTCTCTAAGGGGTTTTTCGGGGTGCTGAACACGAATCTGAAGTCCGTTTTTCGATAAAACGCTTCCTTCATGGTTATTTTCGCGTTTTTTCATCAAAATTGCTCAAAAATTAACTCTGTTTAATCGCTTTCAAACCTACTCTCTAAGGGGTTTTTCGGGGTGCTGAACACGAATCTGAAGTCCGTTTTTCGATAAAACGCTTCCTTCATGGTTATTTTCGCGTTTTTTCATCAAAATTGCTCAAAAATTAACTCTGTTTAATCGCTTTCAAACCTACTCTCTAAGGGGTTTTTCGGGGTGCTGAACACGAATCTGAAGTCCGTTTTTCGATAAAACGCTTCCTTCATGGTTATTTTCGCGTTTTTTCATCAAAATTGCTCAAAAATTAACTCTGTTTAATCGCTTTCAAACCTACTCTCTAAGGGGTTTTTCGGGGTGCTGAACACGAATCTGAAGTCCGTTTTTCGATAAAACGCTTCCTTCATGGTTATTTTCGCGTTTTTTCATCAAAATTGCTCAAAAATTAACTCTGTTTAATCGCTTTCAAACCTACTCTCTAAGGGGTTTTCGGGGGTGCTGAACACGAATCTGAAGTCCGTTTTTCGATAAAACGCTTCCTTCATGGTTATTTTCGCGTTTTTTCATCAAAATTGCTCAAAAATTAACTCTGTTTAATCGCTTTCAAACCTACTCTCTAAGGGGTTTTTCGGGGTGCTGAACACGAATCTGAAGTCCGTTTTTCGATAAAACGCTTCCTTCATGGTTATTTTCGCGTTTTTTCATCAAAATTGCTCAAAAATTAACTCTGTTTAATCGCTTTCAAACCTACTCTCTAAGGGGTTTTTCGGGGTGCTGAACACGAATCTGAAGTCCGTTTTTCGATAAAACGCTTCCTTCATGGTTATTTTCGCGTTTTTTCATCAAAATTGCTCAAAAATTAACTCTGTTTAATCGCTTTCAAACCTACTCTCTAAGGGGTTTTTCGGGGTGCTGAACACGAATCTGAAGTCCGTTTTTCGATAAAACGCTTCCTTCATGGTTATTTTCGCGTTTTTTCATCAAAATTGCTCAAAAATTAACTCTGTTTAATCGCTTTCAAACCTACTCTCTAAGGGGTTTTCGGGGTGCTGAACACGAATCTGAAGTCCGTTTTTCGATAAAACGCTTCCTTCATGGTTATTTTCGCGTTTTTTCATCAAAATTGCTCAAAAATTAACTCTGTTTAATCGCTTTCAAACCTACTCTCTAAGGGGTTTTTCGGGGTGCTGAACACGAATCTGAAGTCCGTTTTTTCGATAAAACGCTTCCTTCATGGTTATTTTCGCGTTTTTTCATCAAAATTGCTCAAAAATTAACTCTGTTTAATCGCTTTCAAACCTACTCTCTAAGGGGTTTTCGGGGTGCTGAACACGAATCTGAAGTCCGTTTTTCGATAAAACGCTTCCTTCATGGTTATTTTCGCGTTTTTTCATCAAAATTGCTCAAAAATTAACTCTGTTTAATCGCTTTCAAACCTACTCTCTAAGGGGTTTTTCGGGGTGCTGAACACGAATCTGAAGTCCGTTTTTCGATAAAACGCTTCCTTCATGGTTATTTTCGCGTTTTTTCATCAAAATTGCTCAAAAATTAACTCTGTTTAATCGCTTTCAAACCTACTCTCTAAGGGGTTTTCGGGGTGCTGAACACGAATCTGAAGTCCGTTTTTCGATAAAACGCTTCCTTCATGGTTATTTTCGCGTTTTTTCATCAAAATTGCTCAAAAATTAACTCTGTTTAATCGCTTTCAAACCTACTCTCTAAGGGGTTTTTCGGGGTGCTGAACACGAATCTGAAGTCCGTTTTTCGATAAAACGCTTCCTTCATGGTTATTTTCGCGTTTTTTCATCAAAATTGCTCAAAAATTAACTCTGTTTAATCGCTTTCAAACCTACTCTCTAAGGGGTTTTTCGGGGTGCTGAACACGAATCTGAAGTCCGTTTTTCGATAAAACGCTTCCTTCATGGTTATTTTCGCGTTTTTTCATCAAAATTGCTCAAAAATTAACTCTGTTTAATCGCTTTCAAACCTACTCTCTAAGGGGTTTTTCGGGGTGCTGAACACGAATCTGAAGTCCGTTTTTCGATAAAACGCTTCCTTCATGGTTATTTTCGCGTTTTTTCATCAAAATTGCTCAAAAATTAACTCTGTTTAATCGCTTTCAAACCTACTCTCTAAGGGGTTTTCGGGGTGCTGAACACGAATCTGAAGTCCGTTTTTCGATAAAACGCTTCCTTCATGGTTATTTTCGCGTTTTTTCATCAAAATTGCTCAAAAATTAACTCTGTTTAATCGCTTTCAAACCTACTCTCTAAGGGGTTTTCGGGGTGCTGAACACGAATCTGAAGTCCGTTTTTCGATAAAACGCTTCCTTCATGGTTATTTTCGCGTTTTTTCATCAAAATTGCTCAAAAATTAACTCTGTTTAATCGCTTTCAAACCTACTCTCTAAGGGGTTTTTCGGGGTGCTGAACACGAATCTGAAGTCCGTTTTTCGATAAAACGCTTCCTTCATGGTTATTTTCGCGTTTTTTCATCAAAATTGCTCAAAAATTAACTCTGTTTAATCGCTTTCAAACCTACTCTCTAAGGGGTTTTCGGGGTGCTGAACACGAATCTGAAGTCCGTTTTTCGATAAAACGCTTCCTTCATGGTTATTTTCGCGTTTTTTCATCAAAATTGCTCAAAAATTAACTCTGTTTAATCGCTTTCAAACCTACTCTCTAAGGGGTTTTTCGGGGTGCTGAACACGAATCTGAAGTCCGTTTTTCGATAAAACGCTTCCTTCATGGTTATTTTCGCGTTTTTTCATCAAAATTGCTCAAAAATTAACTCTGTTTAATCGCTTTCAAACCTACTCTCTAAGGGGTTTTTCGGGGTGCTGAACACGAATCTGAAGTCCGTTTTTCGATAAAACGCTTCCTTCATGGTTATTTTCGCGTTTTTTCATCAAAATTGCTCAAAAATTAACTCTGTTTAATCGCTTTCAAACCTACTCTCTAAGGGGTTTTTCGGGGTGCTGAACACGAATCTGAAGTCCGTTTTTCGATAAAACGCTTCCTTCATGGTTATTTTCGCGTTTTTTCATCAAAATTGCTCAAAAATTAACTCTGTTTAATCGCTTTCAAACCTACTCTCTAAGGGGTTTTTCGGGGTGCTGAACACGAATCTGAAGTCCGTTTTTCGATAAAACGCTTCCTTCATGGTTATTTTCGCGTTTTTTCATCAAAATTGCTCAAAAATTAACTCTGTTTAATCGCTTTCAAACCTACTCTCTAAGGGGTTTTCGGGGTGCTGAACACGAATCTGAAGTCCGTTTTTCGATAAAACGCTTCCTTCATGGTTATTTTCGCGTTTTTTCATCAAAATTGCTCAAAAATTAACTCTGTTTAATCGCTTTCAAACCTACTCTCTAAGGGGTTTTTCGGGGTGCTGAACACGAATCTGAAGTCCGTTTTTCGATAAAACGCTTCCTTCATGGTTATTTTCGCGTTTTTTCATCAAAATTGCTCAAAAATTAACTCTGTTTAATCGCTTTCAAACCTACTCTCTAAGGGGTTTTTCGGGGTGCTGAACACGAATCTGAAGTCCGTTTTTCGATAAAACGCTTCCTTCATGGTTATTTTCGCGTTTTTTCATCAAAATTGCTCAAAAATTAACTCTGTTTAATCGCTTTCAAACCTACTCTCTAAGGGGTTTTTCGGGGTGCTGAACACGAATCTGAAGTCCGTTTTTCGATAAAACGCTTCCTTCATGGTTATTTTCGCGTTTTTTCATCAAAATTGCTCAAAAATTAACTCTGTTTAATCGCTTTCAAACCTACTCTCTAAGGGGTTTTTCGGGGTGCTGAACACGAATCTGAAGTCCGTTTTTCGATAAAACGCTTCCTTCATGGTTATTTTCGCGTTTTTTCATCAAAATTGCTCAAAAATTAACTCTGTTTAATCGCTTTCAAACCTACTCTCTAAGGGGTTTTTCGGGGTGCTGAACACGAATCTGAAGTCCGTTTTTCGATAAAACGCTTCCTTCATGGTTATTTTCGCGTTTTTTCATCAAAATTGCTCAAAAATTAACTCTGTTTAATCGCTTTCAAACCTACTCTCTAAGGGGTTTTTCGGGGTGCTGAACACGAATCTGAAGTCCGTTTTTCGATAAAACGCTTCCTTCATGGTTATTTTCGCGTTTTTTCATCAAAATTGCTCAAAAATTAACTCTGTTTAATCGCTTTCAAACCTACTCTCTAAGGGGTTTTTCGGGGTGCTGAACACGAATCTGAAGTCCGTTTTTCGATAAAACGCTTCCTTCATGGTTATTTTCGCGTTTTTTCATCAAAATTGCTCAAAAATTAACTCTGTTTAATCGCTTTCAAACCTACTCTCTAAGGGGTTTTTCGGGGTGCTGAACACGAATCTGAAGTCCGTTTTTCGATAAAACGCTTCCTTCATGGTTATTTTCGCGTTTTTTCATCAAAATTGCTCAAAAATTAACTCTGTTTAATCGCTTTCAAACCTACTCTCTAAGGGGTTTTTCGGGGTGCTGAACACGAATCTGAAGTCCGTTTTTCGATAAAACGCTTCCTTCATGGTTATTTTCGCGTTTTTTCATCAAAATTGCTCAAAAATTAACTCTGTTTAATCGCTTTCAAACCTACTCTCTAAGGGGTTTTTCGGGGTGCTGAACACGAATCTGAAGTCCGTTTTTCGATAAAACGCTTCCTTCATGGTTATTTTCGCGTTTTTTCATCAAAATTGCTCAAAAATTAACTCTGTTTAATCGCTTTCAAACCTACTCTCTAAGGGGTTTTTCGGGGTGCTGAACACGAATCTGAAGTCCGTTTTTCGATAAAACGCTTCCTTCATGGTTATTTTCGCGTTTTTTCATCAAAATTGCTCAAAAATTAACTCTGTTTAATCGCTTTCAAACCTACTCTCTAAGGGGTTTTTCGGGGTGCTGAACACGAATCTGAAGTCCGTTTTTCGATAAAACGCTTCCTTCATGGTTATTTTCGCGTTTTTTCATCAAAATTGCTCAAAAATTAACTCTGTTTAATCGCTTTCAAACCTACTCTCTAAGGGGTTTTCGGGGTGCTGAACACGAATCTGAAGTCCGTTTTTCGATAAAACGCTTCCTTCATGGTTATTTTCGCGTTTTTTCATCAAAATTGCTCAAAAATTAACTCTGTTTAATCGCTTTCAAACCTACTCTCTAAGGGGTTTTTCGGGGTGCTGAACACGAATCTGAAGTCCGTTTTTCGATAAAACGCTTCCTTCATGGTTATTTTCGCGTTTTTTCATCAAAATTGCTCAAAAATTAACTCTGTTTAATCGCTTTCAAACCTACTCTCTAAGGGGTTTTTCGGGGTGCTGAACACGAATCTGAAGTCCGTTTTTCGATAAAACGCTTCCTTCATGGTTATTTTCGCGTTTTTTCATCAAAATTGCTCAAAAATTAACTCTGTTTAATCGCTTTCAAACCTACTCTCTAAGGGGTTTTTCGGGGTGCTGAACACGAATCTGAAGTCCGTTTTTCGATAAAACGCTTCCTTCATGGTTATTTTCGCGTTTTTTCATCAAAATTGCTCAAAAATTAACTCTGTTTAATCGCTTTCAAACCTACTCTCTAAGGGGTTTTTCGGGGTGCTGAACACGAATCTGAAGTCCGTTTTTCGATAAAACGCTTCCTTCATGGTTATTTTCGCGTTTTTTCATCAAATTGCTCAAAAATTAACTCTGTTTAATCGCTTTCAAACCTACTCTCTAAGGGGTTTTTCGGGGTGCTGAACACGAATCTGAAGTCCGTTTTTCGATAAAACGCTTCCTTCATGGTTATTTTCGCGTTTTTTCATCAAAATTGCTCAAAAATTAACTCTGTTTAATCGCTTTCAAACCTACTCTCTAAGGGGTTTTTCGGGGTGCTGAACACGAATCTGAAGTCCGTTTTTCGATAAAACGCTTCCTTCATGGTTATTTTCGCGTTTTTTCATCAAAATTGCTCAAAAATTAACTCTGTTTAATCGCTTTCAAACCTACTCTCTAAGGGGTTTTTCGGGGTGCTGAACACGAATCTGAAGTCCGTTTTTCGATAAAACGCTTCCTTCATGGTTATTTTCGCGTTTTTTCATCAAAATTGCTCAAAAATTAACTCTGTTTAATCGCTTTCAAACCTACTCTCTAAGGGGTTTTTCGGGGTGCTGAACACGAATCTGAAGTCCTTTCGATAAAACGCTTCCTTCATGGTTATTTTCGCGTTTTTTAATCAAAATTGCTCAAAAATAAACTCTGTTTAATCGCTTTCAAACCTACTCTCTAAGGGGTTTTTCGGGGTGCTGAACACGAATCTGAAGTCCTTTTTTCGATAAAACGCTTCCTTCATGGTTATTTTCGCGTTTTTTCATCAAAGTGCTCAAAAATAAACTCTGTTTAATCGCTTTCAAACCTACTCTCTAAGGGGTTTTCGGGGGTGCTGAACACGAATCTGAAGTCCTTTTTTCGATAAAACGTTCCTTCATGGTTATTTTCGCGTTTTTTCATCAAAATTGCTCAAAAATAAACTCTGTTTAATCGCTTTCAAACCTACTCTCTAAGGGGTTTTCGGGGTGCTGAACACGAATCTGAAGTCCTTTTTTCGATAAAACGCTTTCTTCATGGTTATTTTCGCGTTTTTTCATCAAAATTGCTCAAAAATAAACTCTGTTTAATCGCTTTCAAACCTACTCTCTAAGGGGTTTTTCGGGGTGCTGAACACGAATCTGAAGTCCTTTTTCGATAAAACGCTTCCTTCATGGTTATTTTCGCGTTTTTTCATCAAAATTGCTCAAAAATAAACTCTGTTTAATCGCTTTCAACCTACTCTCTAAGGTGTTTTTTGGGGTGCTGAACACGAATCTGAAGTCCTTTTTTTTCGATAAAACGCTTCCTTCATGGTTATTTTCGCGTTTTTTCATCAAAATTGCTCAAAAATAAACTCTGTTTAATCGCTTTCAAACCTACTCTCTAAGGGGTTTTTCGGAGGTGCTGAACACGAATCTGAAGTCCGTTTTTCGATAAAACGTTTCCTTCATGGTTATTTTCGCGATTTTTCATCAAAATTGCTCAAAAATAAGCTCTGTTTAATCGCTTTCAAACCTACCTTCTAGGGGGTTTTTCGGGGTGCTGAACACGAATCTGAAGTCCTTTTTTCGATAAAACGCTTTCTTCATGGTTATTTTCGCGTTTTTTCATCAAAATTACTCAAAAATAAACTCTGTTTAATCGCTTTCAAACCTACTCTCTAAGGGGGGTTTTTCGGGGTGCTGAACACGAATCTGAAGTCCGTTTTTCGATAAAACGCTTCCTTCATGGTTATTTTCGCGTTTTTTCATCAAAATTGCTCAAAAATTAACTCTGTTTAATCGCTTTCAAACCTACTCTCTAAGGGGTTTTCGGGGTGCTGAACACGAATCTGAAGTCCGTTTTTCGATAAAACGCTTCCTTCATGGTTATTTTCGCGTTTTTTCATCAAAATTGCTCAAAAATTAACTCTGTTTAATCGCTTTCAAACCTACTCTCTAAGGGGTTTTTCGGGGTGCTGAACACGAATCTGAAGTCCGTTTTTCGATAAAACGCTTCCTTCATGGTTATTTTCGCGTTTTTTCATCAAAATTGCTCAAAAATTAACTCTGTTTAATCGCTTTCAAACCTACTCTCTAAGGGGTTTTCGGGGTGCTGAACACGAATCTGAAGTCCGTTTTTCGATAAAACGCTTCCTTCATGGTTATTTTCGCGTTTTTTCATCAAAATTGCTCAAAAATTAACTCTGTTTAATCGCTTTCAAACCTACTCTCTAAGGGGTTTTTCGGGGTGCTGAACACGAATCTGAAGTCCGTTTTTCGATAAAACGCTTCCTTCATGGTTATTTTCGCGTTTTTTCATCAAAATTGCTCAAAAATTAACTCTGTTTAATCGCTTTCAAACCTACTCTCTAAGGGGTTTTTCGGGGTGCTGAACACGAATCTGAAGTCCGTTTTTCGATAAAACGCTTCCTTCATGGTTATTTTCGCGTTTTTTCATCAAAATTGCTCAAAAATTAACTCTGTTTAATCGCTTTCAAACCTACTCTCTAAGGGGTTTTTCGGGGTGCTGAACACGAATCTGAAGTCCGTTTTTCGATAAAACGCTTCCTTCATGGTTATTTTCGCGTTTTTTCATCAAAATTGCTCAAAAATTAACTCTGTTTAATCGCTTTCAAACCTACTCTCTAAGGGGTTTTTCGGGGTGCTGAACACGAATCTGAAGTCCGTTTTTCGATAAAACGCTTCCTTCATGGTTATTTTCGCGTTTTTTCATCAAAATTGCTCAAAAATTAACTCTGTTTAATCGCTTTCAAACCTACTCTCTAAGGGGTTTTTCGGGGTGCTGAACACGAATCTGAAGTCCGTTTTTCGATAAAACGCTTCCTTCATGGTTATTTTCGCGTTTTTTCATCAAAATTGCTCAAAAATTAACTCTGTTTAATCGCTTTCAAACCTACTCTCTAAGGGGTTTTCGGGGTGCTGAACACGAATCTGAAGTCCGTTTTTCGATAAAACGCTTCCTTCATGGTTATTTTCGCGTTTTTTCATCAAAATTGCTCAAAAATTAACTCTGTTTAATCGCTTTCAAACCTACTCTCTAAGGGGTTTTTCGGGGTGCTGAACACGAATCTGAAGTCCGTTTTTTCGATAAAACGCTTCCTTCATGGTTATTTTCGCGTTTTTTCATCAAAATTGCTCAAAAATTAACTCTGTTTAATCGCTTTCAAACCTACTCTCTAAGGGGTTTTCGGGGTGCTGAACACGAATCTGAAGTCCGTTTTTCGATAAAACGCTTCCTTCATGGTTATTTTCGCGTTTTTTCATCAAAATTGCTCAAAAATTAACTCTGTTTAATCGCTTTCAAACCTACTCTCTAAGGGGTTTTTCGGGGTGCTGAACACGAATCTGAAGTCCGTTTTTCGATAAAACGCTTCCTTCATGGTTATTTTCGCGTTTTTTCATCAAAATTGCTCAAAAATTAACTCTGTTTAATCGCTTTCAAACCTACTCTCTAAGGGGTTTTCGGGGTGCTGAACACGAATCTGAAGTCCGTTTTTCGATAAAACGCTTCCTTCATGGTTATTTTCGCGTTTTTTCATCAAAATTGCTCAAAAATTAACTCTGTTTAATCGCTTTCAAACCTACTCTCTAAGGGGTTTTCGGGGTGCTGAACACGAATCTGAAGTCCGTTTTTCGATAAAACGCTTCCTTCATGGTTATTTTCGCGTTTTTTCATCAAAATTGCTCAAAAATTAACTCTGTTTAATCGCTTTCAAACCTACTCTCTAAGGGGTTTTCGGGGTGCTGAACACGAATCTGAAGTCCGTTTTTCGATAAAACGCTTCCTTCATGGTTATTTTCGCGTTTTTTCATCAAAATTGCTCAAAAATTAACTCTGTTTAATCGCTTTCAAACCTACTCTCTAAGGGGTTTTCGGGGTGCTGAACACGAATCTGAAGTCCGTTTTTCGATAAAACGCTTCCTTCATGGTTATTTTCGCGTTTTTTCATCAAAATTGCTCAAAAATTAACTCTGTTTAATCGCTTTCAAACCTACTCTCTAAGGGGTTTTTCGGGGTGCTGAACACGAATCTGAAGTCCGTTTTTCGATAAAACGCTTCCTTCATGGTTATTTTCGCGTTTTTTCATCAAAATTGCTCAAAAATTAACTCTGTTTAATCGCTTTCAAACCTACTCTCTAAGGGTTTTTCGGGGTGCTGAACACGAATCTGAAGTCCGTTTTTCGATAAAACGCTTCCTTCATGGTTATTTTCGCGTTTTTTCATCAAAATTGCTCAAAAATTAACTCTGTTTAATCGCTTTCAAACCTACTCTCTAAGGGTTTTTCGGGGTGCTGAACACGAATCTGAAGTCCGTTTTTCGATAAAACGCTTCCTTCATGGTTATTTTCGCGTTTTTTCATCAAAATTGCTCAAAAATTAACTCTGTTTAATCGCTTTCAAACCTACTCTCTAAGGGGTTTTCGGGGTGCTGAACACGAATCTGAAGTCCGTTTTTCGATAAAACGCTTCCTTCATGGTTATTTTCGCGTTTTTTCATCAAAATTGCTCAAAAATTAACTCTGTTTAATCGCTTTCAAACCTACTCTCTAAGGGGTTTTCGGGGTGCTGAACACGAATCTGAAGTCCGTTTTTCGATAAAACGCTTCCTTCATGGTTATTTTCGCGTTTTTTCATCAAAATTGCTCAAAAATTAACTCTGTTTAATCGCTTTCAAACCTACTCTCTAAGGGGTTTTTCGGGGTGCTGAACACGAATCTGAAGTCCGTTTTTCGATAAAACGCTTCCTTCATGGTTATTTTCGCGTTTTTTCATCAAAATTGCTCAAAAATTAACTCTGTTTAATCGCTTTCAAACCTACTCTCTAAGGGGTTTTCGGGGTGCTGAACACGAATCTGAAGTCCGTTTTTCGATAAAACGCTTCCTTCATGGTTATTTTCGCGTTTTTTCATCAAAATTGCTCAAAAATTAACTCTGTTTAATCGCTTTCAAACCTACTCTCTAAGGGGTTTTTCGGGGTGCTGAACACGAATCTGAAGTCCGTTTTTCGATAAAACGCTTCCTTCATGGTTATTTTCGCGTTTTTTCATCAAAATTGCTCAAAAATTAACTCTGTTTAATCGCTTTCAAACCTACTCTCTAAGGGGTTTTTCGGGGTGCTGAACACGAATCTGAAGTCCGTTTTTCGATAAAACGCTTCCTTCATGGTTATTTTCGCGTTTTTTCATCAAAATTGCTCAAAAATTAACTCTGTTTAATCGCTTTCAAACCTACTCTCTAAGGGGTTTTTCGGGGTGCTGAACACGAATCTGAAGTCCGTTTTTCGATAAAACGCTTCCTTCATGGTTATTTTCGCGTTTTTTCATCAAAATTGCTCAAAAATTAACTCTGTTTAATCGCTTTCAAACCTACTCTCTAAGGGGTTTTTCGGGGTGCTGAACACGAATCTGAAGTCCGTTTTTCGATAAAACGCTTCCTTCATGGTTATTTTCGCGTTTTTTCATCAAAATTGCTCAAAAATTAACTCTGTTTAATCGCTTTCAAACCTACTCTCTAAGGGGTTTTCGGGGTGCTGAACACGAATCTGAAGTCCGTTTTTCGATAAAACGCTTCCTTCATGGTTATTTTCGCGTTTTTTCATCAAAATTGCTCAAAAATTAACTCTGTTTAATCGCTTTCAAACCTACTCTCTAAGGGGTTTTCGGGGTGCTGAACACGAATCTGAAGTCCGTTTTTCGATAAAACGCTTCCTTCATGGTTATTTTCGCGTTTTTTCATCAAAATTGCTCAAAAATTAACTCTGTTTAATCGCTTTCAAACCTACTCTCTAAGGGGTTTTTCGGGGTGCTGAACACGAATCTGAAGTCCGTTTTTCGATAAAACGCTTCCTTCATGGTTATTTTCGCGTTTTTTCATCAAAATTGCTCAAAAATTAACTCTGTTTAATCGCTTTCAAACCTACTCTCTAAGGGGTTTTTCGGGGTGCTGAACACGAATCTGAAGTCCGTTTTTCGATAAAACGCTTCCTTCATGGTTATTTTCGCGTTTTTTCATCAAAATTGCTCAAAAATTAACTCTGTTTAATCGCTTTCAAACCTACTCTCTAAGGGGTTTTTCGGGGTGCTGAACACGAATCTGAAGTCCGTTTTTCGATAAAACGCTTCCTTCATGGTTATTTTCGCGTTTTTTCATCAAAATTGCTCAAAAATTAACTCTGTTTAATCGCTTTCAAACCTACTCTCTAAGGGGTTTTTCGGGGTGCTGAACACGAATCTGAAGTCCGTTTTTCGATAAAACGCTTCCTTCATGGTTATTTTCGCGTTTTTTCATCAAAATTGCTCAAAAATTAACTCTGTTTAATCGCTTTCAAACCTACTCTCTAAGGGGTTTTCGGGGTGCTGAACACGAATCTGAAGTCCGTTTTTCGATAAAACGCTTCCTTCATGGTTATTTTCGCGTTTTTTCATCAAAATTGCTCAAAAATTAACTCTGTTTAATCGCTTTCAAACCTACTCTCTAAGGGGTTTTTCGGGGTGCTGAACACGAATCTGAAGTCCGTTTTTCGATAAAACGCTTCCTTCATGGTTATTTTCGCGTTTTTTCATCAAAATTGCTCAAAAATTAACTCTGTTTAATCGCTTTCAAACCTACTCTCTAAGGGGTTTTCGGGGTGCTGAACACGAATCTGAAGTCCGTTTTTCGATAAAACGATCCTTCATGGTTATTTTCGCGTTTTTTCATCAAAATTGCTCAAAAATTAACTCTGTTTAATCGCTTTCAAACCTACTCTCTAAGGGGTTTTCGGGGTGCTGAACACGAATCTGAAGTCCGTTTTTCGATAAAACGCTTCCTTCATGGTTATTTTCGCGTTTTTTCATCAAAATTGCTCAAAAATTAACTCTGTTTAATCGCTTTCAAACCTACTCTCTAAGGGGTTTTTCGGGGTGCTGAACACGAATCTGAAGTCCGTTTTTCGATAAAACGCTTCCTTCATGGTTATTTTCGCGTTTTTTCATCAAAATTGCTCAAAAATTAACTCTGTTTAATCGCTTTCAAACCTACTCTCTAAGGGGTTTTCGGGGTGCTGAACACGAATCTGAAGTCCGTTTTTCGATAAAACGCTTCCTTCATGGTTATTTTCGCGTTTTTTCATCAAAATTGCTCAAAAATTAACTCTGTTTAATCGCTTTCAAACCTACTCTCTAAGGGGTTTTTCGGGGTGCTGAACACGAATCTGAAGTCCGTTTTTCGATAAAACGCTTCCTTCATGGTTATTTTCGCGTTTTTTCATCAAAATTGCTCAAAAATTAACTCTGTTTAATCGCTTTCAAACCTACTCTCTAAGGGGTTTTTCGGGGTGCTGAACACGAATCTGAAGTCCGTTTTTCGATAAAACGCTTCCTTCATGGTTATTTTCGCGTTTTTTCATCAAAATTGCTCAAAAATTAACTCTGTTTAATCGCTTTCAAACCTACTCTCTAAGGGGTTTTTCGGGGTGCTGAACACGAATCTGAAGTCCGTTTTTCGATAAAACGCTTCCTTCATGGTTATTTTCGCGTTTTTTCATCAAAATTGCTCAAAAATTAACTCTGTTTAATCGCTTTCAAACCTACTCTCTAAGGGGTTTTTCGGGGTGCTGAACACGAATCTGAAGTCCGTTTTTCGATAAAACGCTTCCTTCATGGTTATTTTCGCGTTTTTTCATCAAAATTGCTCAAAAATTAACTCTGTTTAATCGCTTTCAAACCTACTCTCTAAGGGGTTTTTCGGGGTGCTGAACACGAATCTGAAGTCCGTTTTTCGATAAAACGCTTCCTTCATGGTTATTTTCGCGTTTTTTCATCAAAATTGCTCAAAAATTAACTCTGTTTAATCGCTTTCAAACCTACTCTCTAAGGGGTTTTTCGGGGTGCTGAACACGAATCTGAAGTCCGTTTTTCGATAAAACGCTTCCTTCATGGTTATTTTCGCGTTTTTTCATCAAAATTGCTCAAAAATTAACTCTGTTTAATCGCTTTCAAACCTACTCTCTAAGGGGTTTTCGGGGTGCTGAACACGAATCTGAAGTCCGTTTTTCGATAAAACGCTTCCTTCATGGTTATTTTCGCGTTTTTTCATCAAAATTGCTCAAAAATTAACTCTGTTTAATCGCTTTCAAACCTACTCTCTAAGGGGTTTTTCGGGGTGCTGAACACGAATCTGAAGTCCGTTTTTCGATAAAACGCTTCCTTCATGGTTATTTTCGCGTTTTTTCATCAAAATTGCTCAAAAATTAACTCTGTTTAATCGCTTTCAAACCTACTCTCTAAGGGGTTTTTCGGGGTGCTGAACACGAATCTGAAGTCCGTTTTTCGATAAAACGCTTCCTTCATGGTTATTTTCGCGTTTTTTCATCAAAATTGCTCAAAAATTAACTCTGTTTAATCGCTTTCAAACCTACTCTCTAAGGGGTTTTTCGGGGTGCTGAACACGAATCTGAAGTCCGTTTTTCGATAAAACGCTTCCTTCATGGTTATTTTCGCGTTTTTTCATCAAAATTGCTCAAAAATTAACTCTGTTTAATCGCTTTCAAACCTACTCTCTAAGGGGTTTTCGGGGTGCTGAACACGAATCTGAAGTCCGTTTTTCGATAAAACGCTTCCTTCATGGTTATTTTCGCGTTTTTTCATCAAAATTGCTCAAAAATTAACTCTGTTTAATCGCTTTCAAACCTACTCTCTAAGGGGTTTTCGGGGTGCTGAACACGAATCTGAAGTCCGTTTTTCGATAAAACGCTTCCTTCATGGTTATTTTCGCGTTTTTTCATCAAAATTGCTCAAAAATTAACTCTGTTTAATCGCTTTCAAACCTACTCTCTAAGGGGTTTTTCGGGGTGCTGAACACGAATCTGAAGTCCGTTTTTCGATAAAACGCTTCCTTCATGGTTATTTTCGCGTTTTTTCATCAAAATTGCTCAAAAATTAACTCTGTTTAATCGCTTTCAAACCTACTCTCTAAGGGGTTTTTCGGGGTGCTGAACACGAATCTGAAGTCCGTTTTTCGATAAAACGCTTCCTTCATGGTTATTTTCGCGTTTTTTCATCAAAATTGCTCAAAAATTAACTCTGTTTAATCGCTTTCAAACCTACTCTCTAAGGGGTTTTCGGGGTGCTGAACACGAATCTGAAGTCCGTTTTTCGATAAAACGCTTCCTTCATGGTTATTTTCGCGTTTTTTCATCAAAATTGCTCAAAAATTAACTCTGTTTAATCGCTTTCAAACCTACTCTCTAAGGGGTTTTTCGGGGTGCTGAACACGAATCTGAAGTCCGTTTTTCGATAAAACGCTTCCTTCATGGTTATTTTCGCGTTTTTTCATCAAAATTGCTCAAAAATTAACTCTGTTTAATCGCTTTCAAACCTACTCTCTAAGGGGTTTTTCGGGGTGCTGAACACGAATCTGAAGTCCGTTTTTCGATAAAACGCTTCCTTCATGGTTATTTTCGCGTTTTTTCATCAAAATTGCTCAAAAATTAACTCTGTTTAATCGCTTTCAAACCTACTCTCTAAGGGGTTTTCGGGGTGCTGAACACGAATCTGAAGTCCGTTTTTCGATAAAACGCTTCCTTCATGGTTATTTTCGCGTTTTTTCATCAAAATTGCTCAAAAATTAACTCTGTTTACTTCCTTCATGGTTATTTTCGCGTTTTTTCATCAAAATTGCTCAAAAATTAACTCTGTTTAATCGCTTTCAAACCTACTCTCTAAGGGGTTTTCGGGGTGCTGAACACGAATCTGAAGTCCGTTTTTCGATAAAACGCTTCCTTCATGGTTATTTTCGCGTTTTTTCATCAAAATTGCTCAAAAATTAACTCTGTTTAATCGCTTTCAAACCTACTCTCTAAGGGGTTTTCGGGGTGCTGAACACGAATCTGAAGTCCGTTTTTCGATAAAACGCTTCCTTTCTAAGGGGTTTTCGGGGTGCTGAACACGAATCTGAAGTCCGTTTTTCGATAAAACGCTTCCTTCATGGTTATTTTCGCGTTTTTTCATCAAAATTGCTCAAAAATTAACTCTGTTTAATCGCTTTCAAACCTACTCTCTAAGGGGTTTTCGGGGTGCTGAACACGAATCTGAAGTCCGTTTTTCGATAAAACGCGGGGTGCTGAACACGAATCTGAAGTCCTTTTTTTCGATAAAACGCTTCCTTCATGGTTATTATCGCGTTTTTTCATCAAAATTGCTCAAAAATTAACTCTGTTTAATCGTTTTCAAACCTACTCTAAGGGGTTTTTCGGGGTGCTGAACACGAATCTGAAGTCCTTTTTCGATAAAACGCTTCCTTCATGGTTATTTTCGCGTTTTTTCATCAAAATTGCTCAAAAATTAACTCGTTTAATCGCTTTCAAACCTACTCTCTAAGGGGTTTTTCGGGGTGCTGAACACGAATCTGAAGTCCTTTTTTCGATAAAACGCTTCCTTCATGGTTATT